>BCLH01000373.1:111716-144544 GCA_001602315.1 Zoysia pacifica
TTTTCCTTTTGTGATACAGTACCATCTCCAGATCTCAATGTATATGTGCACCTCTTCTTTTTATATTCTGCAGCACAATACTTTATTCCTCATCCTAATATTTATTTCCTGCCAATGCAGGAAGTGTCTTGGGGATCGATCACCCTTGTGGATGCCGAAAAGCGCCTGCTGGCCAATGCTTTGTTGGATTTCTCAAATGAACGCTTTGTCCTGCTCTCTGAGAGCTGCATCCCTGTGTACAACTTCCCAACTGTCTACGAGTACCTCATAAACTCAGCACACAGTTTTGTCGAGTCTTACAACATCAACACCCCTCAGTGCGCTGGCCGCTACAACCGTCGCATGGCTCCTCACATCCTCCTGGAACAATGGAGAAAAGGGTCGGAGTGGTTCGAGCTTAACCGTGAACTGGCTGTGGAGATAGTAGCAGACTACAAGTACTACTCGATCTTCAGAAAGCATTGCAGGCCATCCTGTTATCCAGATGAGCATTACATACCTACTTATCTTCATTTGTTCCATGGGTCCCTCAACGCCAACAGGACCATCACATGGGTTGATTGGTCAAGAGGAGGCCCACATCCAGCGAGATATGGTGCTGAAAGCATCTCAGAAGGCTTCATCCAGGCCATCAGGAGTAATGGTACACGGTGCACTTACAACTCGAAGCCAACCTCAGTCTGCTACCTCTTCGCGAGGAAGTTTGCTCCTAGTGCTTTGGGAAAGCTGATGAACCTAACTTCTACTGTGTTGGATTTTTGAGCCGTTGTTCACCTTGTGTTGATATTTCAGCATCATGACGTGGCTGAGGTATCTATCGATGGGCATGCCGGTCACGAACTAGACGTACACTGCTAGATTGGAGTTGGTGACGTGTGTCTCACTCTTGATGGATCAAGAGATGATTTTTGATATGTTCTCGTGTATAACTTGTGTGGGACAGTGAAAATTACTTCACCTATCCTGCGCTGAGTGATAGACAGATGGCTCTGTAAAAAGGAGAGGACTTTTCTGATCTCTTATTTTCCTTCTACCCGTATCTGTTTTAATGACTTGGTCGGAAACTGATTTCTGTGAATATAACCTATCAATCATTGCTTTACTTGGAATCTGGTTTTTTGCCACATGTCTCGGCTTATGTGATTGCCTATCTAGAAATCTTGAAGCATCACCTTGTCAATGGTGTTCTGTACCTCTGTTGATGATGCTTATGCACAGAAAAAGATCGACAGAGAAGTTCTGTACTTCTGTCGATGATGCTTAGGTACAGAAAAGCTTGACAGAGAATTATGTGGATGTAAGTACAAGAAAATTCTCTAGATGCGCTGTCATTGCTTGAAAGGGAGGGGGAGGGGGAGGGAGTCGGCTCCGGCTCCTTTTGAAAGAGACACATGGGTATGCCGTTCTGTTGCAGATTCCTCGTTCATCAATTGAAACATATGTGTGCCATTCTGATGTCGATTCTTCATTCATCAGTTCAGTCTTGGGTGAGCTTGAACAACACAACGGCAGGAACATGGTTCATTGGCCTTCATTTGTGGCAGATGAATATTCTGAGATTGGTCGGTGGACATGTGGGGCTGGGGGGTTATGATTTAGGCCTCTGCAGTCCAGACCCGTGTCATGTCCTGGTGAATGGTGATTACTCTAATCCATGAGCATAGGTCTGTGTACTTGACTGTATTGTAGTAGACTTTTGTGCTAGTATGTATCTAACCCAGGCAACAGTTTATGTTCCTTTTTTCTTGGTACTGGAAGTTGACAACTATTTATGTTCTACAGTCTATGGAGATGTTTTCATTTACATAAGCAGAAAAATTCTGGTGTTCCTTTGGTTAAGGTTCAATTGGGCTGCTGGTGTTTTTTGATTTCTGAACAGAGAGTGTCTCCGAGATTGGATGAAATATGGAAGTCACCGCTTCTGGTGCTTGTGCCGTCTAAGAAAGACCATTCTGTTGCGTTCTGATACCACGAGTTTGATTGGTGACCTGGCGCATTGTGGACTAGAAATAAGATGGGGGTGAAAGCGATGTCTACTGATTTTCATTTTATGCTTTTGAATGGAGGAAAAGAAGTCGCTGAAATTTGCTGTTCCTGGGTAATGATGCGAAAGAATAGTCGAAATTTCTCCCTGTCAGAGAAGGATTGGACCAGCTCGTGCACGCAGAAGATGCAACTTGTAATTGAGCTATGCTGGCTCGTCGCAGCTCCCCCAGTCGGCGCCCCTGCTAAACACTGAAGAAAGAGCGCCAAGTTGAGGCAAAACTGGAAAAAGTGAAACCGCGGGTAAAATTTCATAAAACTGCATATATTTTGTCAATAATATCACAAAACTACAAATTTAAATTATAATTTCATAAAATTACAGATTTTGTATCTAATTTATTATAAAACTACAAGTTTTATATTTGTATTTAAATTATCATAAAACTGCACATTATTTTATATTCAAATTATCACAAAATCATAGATTTTATATATATGTTACTGAAAATACTGTAACAAATTTGTAGTTTTCTAAAACTATGATTTAAATATATAGTTTTGTGATAATATAAATAAAATACCTGTAATTTTGTAAAATTTACTCTACTATTATTAACTTTTGAACATTCTTTCCTCCGTAAAGAAGAAATCATCAACGGAATGGAGCGTTAGGTGGAGCAACCTACCTAAAGATCGATGTGCAAATGCTTTAGAATATTTTATCCATGGTTCCAAAAAGAATGAAAAGGAAGCAAAGATTTTGTAAGTGGAGCTCATGAACCAAAACAACCTGTTCGACCGCACGACATCCACGTCTGTCGATCCCTTGACAAGATATCTCTCGTTCGTTAACCATCATCGTTTCAATAATAACAAAAGAACTAACAAGGAAGATTTTTTTTTTTTTTTTTTGAGAACAGCTCACAAGAGCTTACATTGTTTATGATGCCTTGCGTGCATGCTTGGCTTCCTCGTCTTCCTGCTTCGGTTTCGTTAGTTGCCCGGTCAATGGACTGAATGGATGTCACGAATGAATCCACTACCCATAACTCCAGCGCAGCTGGGCCAAGTCGTCGTCGTCTTCCTCCCATCCCACTCCCTCCTTGGGCCCTTGACGAGTCCGACGACAACAACCAGACCAGGATACACGCGCATCGTCGCTTCGGCTGCGTGTCCATTCCCCTCTCTCACTCCCTCTCCAGGTAATTGAATCCATTGTCATTTTCTTGTTGGTGCAGTCTCGTTGGAGCTGTAGCCGTGCCGGCGCGAGTGGGGGATTGCTTGCTTGATTGGTCGAGAAAGGAATGATCTTTCTTTCTGGCTTCTCGACGCGCGGTTGTTTCGCCGGCCCTCTCGCTTGGGTGGATGTCCGCTGACCGTGCCGTGCTAATTCTCAGACGCTGATCCGTGACCCTGCCGCCGCTGCCGCGGCGAAATCGGGGGCAACAAGAGGGGCGCTGCCCGCTGCCTTCCTGTCGATTGATGAATCCGCGCCGATCCAAGTCGGTGAAGCTGGTGTCGGCGCGCGCCACCAAATCCAAACCCCTCGAGGTCGACGTCCCGGACGACGAGGACCCGCGGATGAGCACCTCCGCGGACAACACGGTCTACTGCTGCATCGCGAGGGGCGGCAAAGTCATCTACCGCTACAGCAGCAGCAAAGACGGCGGCGACGCGGAGACCGAGTCCACGGCGGCTCTCTGCCTGGAGCACGCGCCGGCGCACCACCGGCACCACGTGCACACCGCGGGGTCGAGGAGCTACGTCTTCCTCGCGGCAAACGACGGGCACACTTTCTTCGCCATCATCGAGCCGAGCGTCGGGACCGTCGGCGCGCTGCGGTTCCTGGAGCGCGTGCGGGACGTGTTCTTCAGGAACGCCGAGTCCGACTCGCACCACCGAAACGGGTTCCATGACTCGCTGGTGCCGGCGGTGCGGAGGCTGGTGGCGTCGCTGGAGAAGATGCCGCACGCCGCGTTCGTCCTCGAGGACAATGTGGACAGGGGAGGGTCTAACGAGAGCTCCACCACCTGCACGTCGTCGAACGTGCCTTTGCTCGGCAGAAGTGGGAGCAGGAAGGAGAAGAAGTCGAAAGAGAAGTCTCTGTCGCCCCGGGATTGCGAGAACGGAGGTGTGAGGATGGATACGCCGGCAGAGGATGTCGGCGGCATGTCGCTGGAACGGAGCGCGAGCCAGTCGTGGCTGCGACGGCAGCATGAACCGTCAAGGTCGTTGTGGATGCGCCATGTGAAGATCGTAATCGTCGTCGACGCGGTCGTCTGCTTCGTTTTGTTTGCTGCTTGGCTGGCCGTCTGCAAGGGATTCCAGTGTGTTTCTGGGTGATGACTTCAGAGATCCTTGCTTTGTTTTTCAGTCTTCTCGAGTTGTGGTGCAGCTTTGGAGGAGGAACTGATGTGAATGGAGGCTCTGGATACTTGTAAAGTTTGTTGTTCAATCTTCATTTTGACAAAAGATAAATATTAGAAAAGGGCATGTACATATGCTTCACCTCTTGTACATGAGAAATTCTGTAGAATGATTTTTTGTTTGATACTCTGAGTACTATGTCAATATTGTGCAGAGATGTTATACCTTGCTGTAGTGAGATACATAATTATTTTATAGTTTTACACGATTAATGGCCGTTTGCGGCCTTTTGTTTGGCTAACTGCTCTCATGTAATTGTTATCATTTGAGTCTTATTGGGAGTTCTGAACTTCTGATCAAGTTGAAAATTTCGTGCCCTTGCGCCAAGGGAAAGATTTCATTGTTAGACGAGGCAGCTTTGGATTAAGTACTGTAATGCTCGTGGCTTTTTTTTTTTTTTGTCTCAGTATGAGTCAAGTTTTTTGGTGTCAATTTCATGGACTGAAGATATTCCACTGAAAATATTATTCTGCATTACACTGTCTTCGTTCGTACTGCCATTACAAGCTTGAGCTTTTATCTGAATCGCTGGTTCTTTCCTCAGAACATCCATTGGGAGAAAGATAGATTGGCTTGGCTTCACTGCTGCCGTGTTCGCTTGTGATATGCATATGGAGCTCAAGGACTCAGTGTTCTGTATCTTTGTCTGAAGGATGTTATTGCCAGGGCGAACTGTGCGATTGTGGGCACAATTGTGTACTCCTCTGTTTTTCCCCCACATAGAAGGCACAGGAAATCAAGTTATTAAACAAAGAAAACACAGTATGTGCTGTGCAGTGAAATGCAGTTTCTGCAGGCTTCTGAAACACATATTTCCTCCATATTAAAGGCTCAGTTCACGAAAACTTCTGAACCGGCAAAATGAGTTGTTAGACTTGGAACCTGATGAATGAGGATCCTGACATTCAGCGGAGCTGCACTTCCAGTGGTTCGGAAAGCGCCCTCATGGAAGAGTGCGGCGGAGACGGGGAGGAGAACGAAGAGCGACAGGTGCCATGACAGTGAACACAGCTCTGCAGCCCTCTCCGATTCGATTCGTCTCTACTCCAGGTTCTTGTAAGATTCATGTAAAATGGTACTTGTAACGCTTACAAGAATCGATTAACGCGATCAGTTGTAAAAGGGGAAGCGGGGTTAATCGAGTTGTTAATCCAATTGCAAAACCACGAAACACAGACAAGCCATCGCCTTCAAGCCGTTACCAACCACACAATCCAACTGATCGGATTTTTTTTTTTTTGAAAGAGGGTTCAACGAGCCGCTCTACCAATTAGCTACAAGCGTACGATTTACAGGTCTCTTAATCTTAAAGTTTACTTGACCCACATGATGCGGATCACCATCATGTTATTCCATTCAGCACTGAAGGCAAAATAGCTTTATTTTTTCTTTGTGAATGAATGGTCAGTATTTAAAGAGAGCTACTCCAGTACACAACGTGTTTGTAAGAATAAGTGTAATCCCTGGACACGGGACTGCGTGGATACTGCTCTTGTCGCAATGCATAGCGCTACCGAAGAAACGCCAACTGTATTGAGCAACAAGAGTACTAGTCGGACTAATCATTCCTCGGCCACGGTGTAGTGTAGTTTCTGGTGGGTGGCTCAACGAACAGACGATGAATCATTGATGCGATGGGGTTGATCCGTCCATGCCAACGAACTCCTATGCATGTCCTAATCAGGGCGCAGCAAATTCTGGAGATCAAAAGCCAGACAGACAGACGGAAAACAAAATTGTTGCGTGGGCAGATAAGAAATTGGGAAAGGGAGGGCCTGGGATCTTGAAAAAGGCAGACCAGGATATCCCCCTGGAATAACGAATGGATGCAGAACGGGGAGGAAAGGATCACCAGTAGAAAATTCAGAAGAAGCTGAGGCCGCTTTCATCTTTTTATCATCTGCAGTCTTGTGAGGAACATGGATGGTTAGAGAGGATGGAGAAGACAAGGAAGGACAGGCTGGTGGTCAAAAGGCAGACCAAGCAAGACAACCAGAGGAACTACTTACGTAGTAGTACTACTTCACAATAAAATAGCAGAGCACAAGAGATAACAAGAGTGGGAGCAGAGAGGTGAGCAAGAGACACAATTTCGCCAAAAACTGCCCAAAACTTGCTGCTCTGCCTTGTGATGGAGTATATTGGCTTCTAAAGATTTTATTTTTTTGGCTTCATTTCATTCAGAAGAAGCAGAGAGAAATAATTTCATTTGGCGATATTAGCGTGGAGATGAATCAGTAGGTGCCAGGACCACCCATAAATTCTGCATGTTCTTCTCTCAGATCTGTTCCGTGCTTTGCAGTTCAGGTTCTCTTCTCTGAAGTTTGCCACCAGGACAGTCCTCATCAGTTCTTAGTAAGCGATAACCTCTCGTCATGGCTCGTTGCCGTAGTCCAATCCCGCCGCCGCTCAGAGTTTCTTGAGTTGACCAAAGTTTCCATTTCACCAGGGGAAGCCTTCCCCAAACTGTAAGATTATTGTCAGGATTGACTTCTAGTTGAGAGCTTTGCTCGTGAATCCCGTATCGTTCGCAGCAGAAATCGAGCTTTCTTTTCCTTGTTCTCTGGTCTCGTTGCCGGGAAATACCCGCTTTTCCTTCTTGCTTTCGCGGTAGGTTCATCAGGTCGGCTGCGCTGGCTCGTCTTCGCCGATTCGTCCCTCACAGAAATCCCACCTTTTCTTTCGTCTTCCACTCCACAACGAGCTGGTCGCTTTCTCGCGGTGGTGATTTCTTCTCCCGATGGGGAATGCGTTCGCGTGCATGCCGCGCAAGGACCACCGGGCGGCGGCCGCGGTGTCGCGCAGCAAGCGGATGGGGAGCGCGCGGTCGGCGCGCGGCGCGCCCAAGCTCACGCCGGCGGAGCAGGAGCTCCTGCACCGCCAGGCGCTCGCCATGGCCATTCACCAGCACCTCGACGCCGGCGGCTCCGTGTCGCGCCGCGTCGACGGCGGCGCCTCCTTGTCCCGCCGCATGGCGCCCGGCTCCATTAGCTCTCGCCGCCGAGGAGACCTCCCGGAATCCGTCACGAACGCTAAGTTGGTAGGCTCATACCTGCCCCTCTCTATGTTCCTGTCTCCACACGTGCTTCTACGGTTTCAACATTACTAAGTATGTTCTTCAATAGCTGCTCTGTCTTAGAATCAAGAAAGTTTTCATGCTAATGCTACCGTAGAATTATAAATTTTCGTGTTCCTTACATTCTCTGGTTCATAGTATTTGTTCAATTTCTGCAGGTGCTCAGCGCCTTGATTTTTACTAGTTGGTAAAATTCTCACAGGATCATTCATTCATGTTGACTGTTGTGATATCAGCATACCATTAGTTTTGTTGATTTTGTTGTTTGGATGGTACTAGCATTCTGTTCATAACATCACCATATTACTATTACCCCTGGACTATCAAGGTCTCTTGCTTGGTCATTTAAATTTGGACGGAGGCTTGGCGGCAAGTGTCCCTGCATTATAGGTTCATGCCTTACTGCTGTCGTTTTAGCTAATTAACTTGTAATTTGTTTCGTAGTGTGGACTGCCCTTGTGATTGGGAGAATTCATTGAGTTGCCTCAGCGTCAGTGTGCAGTAGCTTTCTGTTTATTGAAGACATGTTGCCTTTTAAGCCTGGTGACTAGCTTTTCAGAATACCCACTTTCACTGGTTCGGTATATTATGAGTTATAGCGATTAGCGAGTTCCGGTCAAAAGTTGTATTTTGCAACTTGGCATTTCACGTTCTGAAATAGCATGTTAGAAACTGTTGCATGCTTGGAATTATTGCATTACTGAATCAGAAAGGTGTTATAAGCACAATACATGTATCATAAACTTATCTGCCCCTAGGACTACAATACAGTGTTAGCACCTAAGCAGCTACCTAATTAGTTCTATATCATGGTCTGATCTCACCATATCTGAATTTTTTTCTATTTTCTGTTTTCTGATATCTATAGCAGACAGCAGCAGACCATTGTCATTTTTTTTCTCTGTGTGCCAAACTTTGTAATTAATTGCCTACAGTTAAGGAACCAGACCTGTATTTCTTCGTCCTTAGCCTTGTCAACATTTAATCAAGATGAAGTGGTCAGACATTCTCATAACACATATGTTTTGTCGTTCTTGTGAAATATTTCTTTTTTAATGGTACCTCTAATATATGCTTTCAGGCTCAAATAGTTCTGGAGAACTTGGAAACAAGGAAGATAGTCCTTGTTCATGGTGAAGGATTCGGTGCTTGGTGTTGGTACAAGACCATATCTCACTTGGAGGAAGCTGGACTTGATCCTATTGCCTTAGACCTCACAGGTTCTGGCATACACACTACCGATACAAACAGTGTAGCCACATTAGCAGATTACTCCAAGCCATTACTTGATTACCTCGATAAACTTCCTGATAACGAAAAGGTGACTATTTTCATCTGTTTCTTTTATGTTTATCATTAAGGAGTGAAAATGATTTCTGAGCATTATGTTCTAAATACAGGTTATTTTGGTCGGTCATAGTTGTGGAGGTGCAAGTGTGTCATACGCGCTAGAGCACTACCCCAAAAAGATTTCAAAGGCGGTGTTTCTTACTGCTACAATGGTAAAGGATGGCCAGCGGCCGTTCGATGTGTTTTCAGAGGAAGTATGGATTCTTGCTTTGTATATTTGCACATCAATGTTCATATGCAATGGGGACTCACATTACCTTATGTTTTACAGCTTCGATCGGCAGATGTTTTCTTGCAAGAGTCGCAGTTTTTAATTTATGGAAATGGAAAGGACAAACCTCCTACAGGTCTGATGTTTGACAAACAGCAGATCAAGGGGCTGTATTTCAACCAAACTCCTTCCAAGGTACTCCTACATTTTATTCCAATGCTATGCAGGCAGCTGAAAATTATACTGTATTCTAGTCCATGACAGTTTTTCTATATACAATGACCTGCTGAAAATTTTGGGGCATCCTAAACTGTAGGACATGGCGCTAGCTGCGGTGTCCATGAGGCAAATCCCTCTGGCCCCAATCATGGAGAAGCTCTCCCTCACCCCGGAAAACTACGGCAGCGTGTGTCGCTACTTCATCCAGACGCTTGACGACCACATGCTGTCGCCTGACGCTCAGGAGAAACTGGTTCGGGAGAACCCACCCCATGGGATCTTCAAAATAAAGGGTGGCGACCACTGCCCCTTCTTCTCGAAGCCGCAATCGCTCAACAAGATCTTGCTCGAGATCGCGCAGATCCAAGCTCCAGGGACGCTGGTCCCAAGCAAGCCGAGCGCAGAGGAGGTGCCCCCAAGCAACGTATGCGCAGGCGAAATCGCAGTGAAGTCGTGACGGCGTGTATGTACTGTATATGAAATGATGAGTAGCACATAGGTTGCAAAAGGAAGATGAAATGTTCAGGTTTTTTAATTTTTTTGGTGACTAAGTGTAGAGAATGAAATATTGTCAGATAGTTGCATTTTACCTTGTGAATCGAATGTCAAGTCAGAACATATCTTACAGTCTGTAACGTTGCCTGCTGGCTTGCTGCCGAGCTACTTGCCCATCAAAGAGCAATGTCAAGTAGTTATTATGTCTTAAAGGAACGTTCTATTCTGAAGCTCAACTAAAAAAATGAGTACTTTTTTTTTTTCTCCTTTTTCATATGAGTGGAGTGGAAGGGATTTTTGGGACTTAGTTCAAATGAGTCAATTTTTGGTGCTTATGAAAATCGTTCGTATCTAATAGGACTAACATCTCGTTATTAGTTATATAGTTCACAGTGTAAAATCAGAGGCGCAGGATGGGGGGAACACCGTGACCCAATCTCAAGTTCGCCTGTGATTGCGTGTTGATTATCTTGGTTGAAAAAGCCTCAACCGTGGCACATACATATATATATATATATACAGTGAGTTTTCATCTGCTACTTTTTAGGGACTCAAGCAGCCTTAGCCGCACGTATCTATTCTGATCTAACAACCCAGCCAAGTAGGTAACTAACTCACGTATATCTCTCAATAGTTACAATGACATATCTACTAACACTCCCCCTCAATCACAACTTAGTTAAGTTGAGATTTGAAATTTTCTAGCAATCGCACTGACAGAGCTTTAGTGAATCCATCCACGACTTGATCTCCTGATGAGACGAATTCAATCTCTAGCAGTCCCTGTGCAACACGTTCTCTGACGAAGTGATAATCCACTTCTATATGCTTTGTTCTTGCATGAAAGACAGGATTAGCCGATAGATACTTGGCTCCTATATTGTCACACCACAACCGAGCCGCCATTGGACTCTTAATGCTTAATTCTCTGAGGGTTTGGATCCACATTATCTCTGCAGTTGCGTCTGCCACTGCTTTGTACTCTGACTCTGTACTTGATCTAGAGACAGTACCTTGCTTTCTTGCATTCCATGACATAAGGTTGGATCCCAGGTAAACAGCAAAGCCTCCAGTAGACCTGCGGTCATCACTACTGCCAGCCCAATCTGCATCTGAAAAGGCACTCACCAGAGTAGAAGATGACTTATGAATTTTTAGTCCCAAGGAGGTACACTGTTTTATATACCTTAATATCCGTTTAACAGCTGACCAGTGGACTGTAGTAGGTGCATGAAGGAACTGACAAACCTTGTTTACAGAGTATGAAATATCAGGCCTGGTCAAGGTCAAATATTGCAAAGCGCCAATAACACTTCTATAATGCGTAGCATCTTTAGGTCCTAGAGGTGATCCTTCATTGAGTGACAATTTTTCACTTACACTAAGTGGAGCCGAAACTGGGTTGCAGCCTGACATTTCCACCTTTTTTAGTAAATCTGATGCATACTTATCTTGTGACAATACAATTCCATCATGTACCTTGGAAACTTCTATGCCAAGGAAATAGTGCAGATCACCAAGATCCTTTAGTGCAAACTCCTTCTGCAAATCCTTAAGCAATGCATCTGTAGCTTCCTTGGCTGAACTGGCTACTATGATATCATCCACATACACAAGGACAAACAAGATTAGCCCCTCTTGATTGAAAAAGAACAAAGATGTATCAGCTTTGGACACCTGGAAACCAAGACTAATTAATTTAGCACTGAGCCTAGCATGCCAAGCTCTAGGCGCCTGCTTCACCATATAGTGCCTTATCAAGCTTACACACATATCCTGGTTTGGTAGGATCTTCATACCCTGGTGGCTGCTGCATATACACTTCTTCTTTCAGATACCCATGAAGGAAGGCGTTCTGCACATCAAGTTGTCGCAGATTCCAGCCTCTAGACACTGCTAGTGATAGAATAATACGGATAGTAGGATGCTTAATAATAGGACTGAAGGTGTCTTCATAATCAATTCCGTACCTCTGTTTAAAGACTTTTGCTACTAATCTTGCCTTATACCTATCCAGGGTTCCATCTTGTTTCTTTTTGATTTTGTACACCCACTTACAGCCTATGACATTTCTGCCTTTCTGAGGTGGAACCAAATGCCAAGTCTTATTGTGCATTAGAGCTCCATACTCCACATCCATTGCTTTCTTCCAATTGTTATCTGACAATGCTTCTTCTGTACTCCAAGGTTCACCAGAAGTTGTTAAAAAAGAGTATCTGACTGTGCCGTCAGTGTATATTTTTTTTCTTGCGAATACCGCTTTGAAGGCAAGTGTGGGTACGTTGTTCCTGTACTGCCGCTTGAGTCTGCTCTGTTATGTGCTCATCGCTTGGTGTAGAGGTCGCTGACCCTTGCTGCTGTGTGACTGGTTCATGCTGCTGTGCACCACTACCTCCCCCACTGTCACTGGCTTGCTGCGGAGCAGGCTCTGAAACTGTCATCGGATCAGCTTCAGATGTCGTGCTGCCAATAGGAGACACAGGCGCCAAAATTCCATGTGCTGCATCTTCTCCCTCTTCTGATCTTGAATCGTGTGCTGCATCTTCTCCCTCTTCTGAACCTGAATGTTCATCAAAACTCATGGAGGAACTATTAGCAGCATTAGTATATTGGTCAGCTACATTTTCTCCCCCTGGATTCAGCAAAGTTGGATGAAGGAGGTTTATTTCTGAACGAAGTCGTGGTCCTGCATTAGCATGGAGTTCAGAAAAAGAAAATATATTTTCATCAAAGATTACGTCCCGAGAGATGTAGACGCGACCAGTAGATATGTCAAGACATTTATATCCTTTGTGTGAATGACTGTACCCAAGGAAGGCGCACCTTTTTGACCGAAATTCAAGTTTGTGTGCATTGTATGGGCGCAAATTTGGCCAACACGCACACCCAAAAACTCGAAGGAAATCATAATCTGGATCACGATCAAACAAGCACTTAAAGGGTGTAGAATTGCTAATAACCCTGCTAGGTGTTCGGTTGATGAGATATGCAGCTGATAAAAATGCCTCATCCCAGAATTTTAGAGGCATCGAGGCATGGGCTAACAAAGAAAGCCCTACTTCTACTATGTGACGATGTTTGCGTTCTGCAGCACCGTTTTGTTGGTGTGCATGAGGACAAGATACAAGATGTGAGATGCCAATCTTATCAAAAAATGAGTTAAGTTTTTGATATTCTCCTCCCCAGTCAGTTTGCACTGCTAAGATTTTTCGATCAAACATTCTTTCTATTAGAGCTTGAAATTCTTGAAATTTCTGAAAAACCTCAGATTTATATTTCAAAAGATAGATCTAGGTGAATTTACTAAAATCGTCAATGAAACTCACATAATATTTTTTTCTTCCAACAGACTCTGGAGTAGGGCCCTAAACATCAGAGAATACAAGCTCTAATGGAACAGTAGAAACACTAGATGATTTTGCATAAGGCAACTGATGACTCTTTGCTTGTTGACAGGCATCACACACATACTCTTTTGATGAATCAGGAGAAACATGAAGATTATTGCTACTAATGACTTGTTTGACAATACTAGATGATGGATGACCTAAGCGACTATGCCACCTCGACAGCGGGACCCTGGAAGCCCCATGAGCTTGCTTTATTGATTGAACAGGATAGGGATAAAGGCCCTTGTAGCATCGTCCTTTAAGAATGGTTTTCTTCGTTACCTGGTCCTTGATGGCAAAAGAATCAGGGTGAAACTCTAGAAAGGCTGAGTTATCAGATGCTAATTTATGAACGGACACAAGATTTTTTTTGGCTTGTGGGACATACAGGACATCATTTAGATGAATATCACGATGCGGGGTATGAACTGTAGTGCGACCAATATGACTAATGTTCATACCTGAACCACTGGCGGTGTGGATCTGGTCACTTCCGTGATACTTGTTCCTGAAGGACAGCTTCTCTAGATCACTCGTGATGTGATCTGTGGCACCGGTGTCAGTGTACCAGTTGGTGTCGACGTTGTAGGAGTTTGTTGCAGCAGCTACCAGCTTTGGATCCGGCACATAATCTTCATACCTGTGCCAGCAACGATCTGCAGTGTGTCCAAGTTTGAAGCAAACCTGGCACAAGGGACGATCATCATCTTCAGGATTAGCGACGCGGTTCTTGCTGTTGTAGCCACCACGCCCGCCTCCTCTAGTGTTGGAGTTGCCACGGCCGCGTGATGGAGATCCACCACGGCCACGACCACGTTGGTTGGCCTGTCCTCCTTGGGCGCGGCCACCTCTAGAAAAGCCGCCACGTCCTCTACTGGCGGCGTTAACTGATCCTGACCCGGCATTGCCTCCATAGGTGAGATCCATGCGGGTCTCAAAATTGAGAAGCTGTGAATACAACTCCCCAACAGTGATCTTCTCAACCCTAGCAGTTAGGGCTGTAACAAGAGAAGTGTAATCCTCTCCAAGACCGGTGAGTATGTACTCTACCAGTTCTTCATCATCAAGATTGCGTCCAGCCGCAACCATCTCATCACTGAGTGCCTTCATTTTGTTGAAGTACTCGGTAACAGTGGAGTTTCCCTTCTTGGTATTGGCGAGGGCGATGCGGAGATTCACCGTGCGTGCACGAGACTGGGCGGCATACATCTGTTCGATTGTTGCCCAGACAGCCCGTGCCGTCTCACATGTGGAGACTTGGGTCGCCACATCCTTGGAGAGTGAAGACAGCAGGAAGCTTAGGACCTGCTGGTCCCTGACTTCCCATTCTTCAAAGGCCGGATTCGGCCCTTTTTGCTCCTTCCCATCAGCAGCGACGACTAGCTCCTTCTCTGGTGCCTTAGTGTCGCCGGTGAGATGACCTTGAAGACGAGCGCCGCGTATGGCTGAACGAATGTATGCCTTCCACAGCGCATAGTTTTGTTTTTCGAGCTTCTCTGCGACTTTGTGGCCGGCTAGGGGATTGATTGACAAATTTGAGCTGGACATGATGGTTGGATCGGATGAATTGAGTAGGCTCTGGTACCATGTAAAGTCAGAGACGCAGGATGGGAGGAACACCGTGACCCAATCTCAGGTTCGCCGGTGATTGTGTGTTGATTATCTTGGTTGAAAAAACCTCAACCGTGGCACATATATATATATATATATATATATATATATATATATATATATATATATATATATATATACAATGAGTTTCTATCTGCTACTTTTTAAGGACTCAAGCAGCTTTAGCCGCACGTATCTATTCTGATCTAACAACCCAGCCAAGTAGCTAACTAACTCATGTATATCTCTCAATGGTTACAATGACATATCTACTAACACACAGGACAGGAGGATGGGACAAGCGGACTTGCCATTTCAATCAACTGAGGAACAAGAAAATTCACCAATCAATTGATGAACAAGTAAATTCACCAAGCTTTCTAAACGAGACAAATTGCATGGGCTATGGGCTCATTTTTTCGGCTGAAAGATCTCACGTGCGAGGCCTCCAAATAAATTAAAAATCACTTCGGAAAAAGAAAAGGGAGGGGGAAAAAAAAACTCGAAGCGGAGGAGGACGAGCACGACACGAACGGAATCGAGTCGAAGCACGTACTGTATGTTCTGAAACGAACTAAAGTCGGAACATTCGTCGTACCAGATTTTGGCGGTGACTTGAAGACATCAGATTTTGTTTTCTTGTGCTGGAGAAGCTGCATCTCATCGTCGTCTGACCAATTTGTGCCCTATTCAGTCTCTCTTTTCCTCGGCTACAACCTGCATTTCTTTTCTTTTGACAAAATCTCTTGTTGTTCGTGAGACTGATTGGCGGCGAGCAACAGCTTTCAGTCAAGTATCACACGTGCGACATCTGATCCCCGTGAAAGTTTAATGAGTTTGATGGTCCATTTTAGGATCAAGATGCGTTGCAGGAAAGAAGGTCGAGCAGCTTTGCACCAGCGTGACCTTCAGAACTCAAAGCTAGTCGACGAGCCGTGAGACGCAAGGCAGTCGCTGCAAGAAATCTAGAACCCGCGCAACGCTTCCACGGGCAGGCTGTTACCTAACCAAGCCTGGTTTTCCTCTTTTGAGGTAAGGGTATTACCTACCCATGAGATGGTGACCCTCTTCAGAACCCGGAAAACCATGTAAAACCCTTCTGTTTGATTTCTCTATCGTCTTACGCCACGGCTGCCCCTTTTCGCAGGTCGCTCGATCGGTAACTGAATTTTCGCCATCTTCGCCGGATCGGTGACATTTTTCTCCAGCTTGCTTCTAGACCTGTACTGCCAACTTCTGGCTTCCGGATAGATCGATCCCTTGGATGATGTATAAGCCAAACAAACTCCTGCAGAATCTCTATGACGAGTCTTCTGAATGATGATCACGAGGCTACTGGTTTGGTTTGGTCGTGTGTGTGTGATTGCGGAGTTGACACGAAGACACTACTTTTACAGATGTATCATGCGTGTGCTTGGCTTCCTTCCCATCTTTTCAGCATACTGTTTCCGCCTGTTATGATATTTCTTCACTGTGTGAGACTGCAGCTACCTGCTTTAATGACTTGCAGAATCAACTTACTAGTAGATGTTTACTTTCGTTTGGTGAATTTGTCGCGTGGTTAGCCCGTCACCGTTAACAACTTTCACACGTGTTCACGGTCAGAACTCTGAAGGAAGATGCAGAAAAGCCGGGTTGCTCGAGCGATAAGTTTCGGTTTGGTGATGGAGCCATCTCTGCTTTGCTTATGGCTGGTGAAGCTTTCACTCACGTTGCGAAAAGCTGGGCAAGCTACCCATAGCCGCCGGGATAGCTAGAAGCCAGGGGGTTTGGTGGCTGACAGCTAACTGGAGATATTTATGCGTCTGTGTCATGTCACTCCGCAGCATGTAGTATGTTCACAGTTCATCAGCATGGACTCGAGCACGTATGCTGCCTGAACCAATTTATCTGCAGTTCAGGACTAAGTCACGCGAAACTATTGGAAGCAGTTAACTATGGTTGGTTGATGCAGAATCGAATGGATAACCAATTGGAGAGAATCAATTAAAAATAAATCTGAGATCGTCCCTCACATGACGCATGCTCCGGGAGGAAGGTGATCGGCTGGAGAATAAAATTGGAACGCAGCGGTCAGAGTTCAGACCTGCAGAGATCCACGGTCAAACAGCTGCTAAGGGCCATGGCGCCCACTTGAAAATGGTGGAGTATGCCCTTGCATTGCGTACGCAGAGATGACGGCTTGATTGGTTTTGCTCAGATCGAGCTCACAGGTCGGCCACGTCTGAATCGGCTGACTTGCTCCAGCGATAATCTTCAGCGGCACGAGACGGCTCCAGAATTCAGAAAAAAAGCTAAGCACTCGTGGATTCGGTCGCCGACTTCAGAGTTGCATCGAACAGCGTATGTATGATCGATACTAAGGACAACAACGCTGTCTCTCTGATGGAAATGGATCCCCGCCAGCCACCTGTCGATTGATCGGCGTTGATCCATCCATCAGGCATCAAAACACTCTTTCATCAAGAAAACTTCCTTTGCTTTCTACCACCTGGCTGCTGGGTGGCTGGCACTGGAAGCAGAGCTACCTCCTGTGAATGAAATGGAATAGCTTTTCCTGAATGAAACTGACGGCCACTCGCGGTAAGCACTCCGCATTCATACACACCGGCCGGTCACAGGGTATGTACTGTTACATCTAGTTTATTTATTTCTTCGTAAATTCAAGAAAAGAAAACTGTATTTATTTTCTTCAATTATTTATCATGCATTTCCTTGGACCAATCCAATCTGCTTTGTATGTACGTGAACATGGCTGCGTGTCTGAAAAGAAGAGAGTCAAACAGGATGGAGGCGAGTGATTATTTACTCAGTAACCGAGTGCATGCAGTACGTAGCAGGTAAATGTTGTGATCAAAGACAAAGACCAGCCGGCGCAATGTTGAAACGACTGCAGGTAGCAGCCACTGCCTCTGAAAACGACTGGTGTAGATTAGAACCTGTATCTGCACCATCTTCAGGTAATGTGAAAACCGAAACAGTGGCATTCAGAAAAGCGTGTGTGAAATAAACAGCACAAAATTATTCTCATCTTCTTCGATCGTTCAGTATCTATCTATCTATCTATTCTATCTATCTAGAGAGAGAGAATCAGAGAACCATGATCACGAGAGAGAAGCAGCTCGAGTTTTGTCCATGCGCGACTGGCAAACGCGGCGTAGAACGGAAGGAGAGAGGGAGAAGGAGCCCACATGAGTCTTGGTCCGGAAGAAGGGTTCAATTCTCCAAAAACAGCTGTGGTGTTGACTAGCTCCTGAATCCATGCTTCCATCGGCTGGCCGGCTCCGATGGATCTCAGCTCATCAGGAGTTGACCCTGCAAATAAAACGAATACCTGTTGATTCTGTTTGGAGGAGAATCGGTTTAGTTGTTTCATTCCATTTGCCAACCTGCTTTCATATTTGCCGGAATTTCAACGGATCGACCGGTCTGAAAAATTGCCAACCAGCCTGATTTCGTAGTATTTTATTTTGTGAATAACACATGAGAAAACAAAATTAAGGGGGGCATTTTCATGCCAATGTTCATTGCCTGAAATATCTGAATAACAGGACAGCTGTGCCAATCAAATCAAATCAAATCATTTGTAGTATGACTCATGATTGAATCGCTGTATTTTTAATACTGTACAAACATCAGTCTGTTCAATTAAGTACAGTTGATTGGTACATCAAAGTCACAAGTCTACTCTAACTACCAATTAGTAGTTCCCCTGTGGAGTACTTACAGCTCACCCACCACTCCCAACTTTTTTTCTTCTGTCAAGAAGCTAAAATTCAAACACAGATGTTTTAGAATCAAAACTTTAAACTGAAGCAATGAATATGAAACAAATAGGGGTACGTCGTCTGGACGATGATCAAATTTTTTGACTTTTAAAATTGTTTTTATGGACAACAGCTAATTAGTCCTACACCCACTGTGAGCTAGGTGGGGTAAAAATGAAAATGATTTACATCGCTGATGACTGTGATCGTCCATGCGTGACGACGGCTCTGCTCGAGCTGTGGCCGAAGCCGAAGCCGAAGCCGAACCCGAGCTCGCGGGTGTGGAACGGGCTCGGATCGTCGGACTCGGAGCGCGACCGCGACCGCGACATGTCGGAGCCGCCGAGCCGGGAGCTGCTCTTCCCGGCGGCCGCGCCGGCGGTGACGCACTCCTCGCAGAGCGTGACGGCCCACTCCAGCTCCGCGACGACCTCGGACATGATCGGCCTGGCTCGCCCGCGCGGCCGGACGCACTCCGCGGCGATCTTGGCCACGCGCGCCACCGCCTCCACCTCGTGCCCCCGCGGCGGAGGCACGCGGCCGTCGAGGATCTTGCTGACGTGGCCGGCCTCGACGGCCGGCACGGCGAACTCGATGACGCTCCGGGGCGACCCGCTGCCGTCGTGGCTCGTCCGGTGGACGGCCTTCCGCCCGGTGACGAGCTCCAGCAGCACCACTCCGAAGCTGTACACGTCGCTCCGCTCCGTGAGCTCCTGCAGCCGGTAGTACTCCGGGTCCATGTACCCCACCGTGCCGGCCGTGGACGGCGTCGGACTCGCTGACTGCTGCACCGCGTCGCCGCCGCCGCTGACGAGGGAGAGCCCGAAGTCGGAGACCTTGGCCGTCCACTCGCCGTCGAGGAGGATGTTGGACGGCTTCACGTCGCGGTGGATGATGGGAGGCACAGCGTAGCAATGCAGGTACTCGACGCCGCGCGCCGCGTCCAGCGCCACGCGGAGCCGCGCCTCCCACGACGCGAACAGCGGCGAGTACCCGGAGACGTCTTCGCGGCTGCCGTGGAGGTGGTCGTGAAGCGCGCCGTGCGGCATGAGCTCGAACACCAGGATGCGCTCGCCGCGCTCCTCGCAGAAGCCCAGCAGCTGCACCAGGTTTCGGTGGTTCACGCGCGACAGCAGCTTCAGCTCCGACCGGAACGCGCGCTCCGCGTCGACGCGCCGTCGCCGCCGCCCGTTGCGCTCGGCCCTCTTGATGGCGACCTCGCGCCCGTCGGGGAGCTTGGCGCGGTACACCGACCCGAAGCTGCCGCTCCCGATCTTCTTCTCCTCCGAGAACCCGTTGGTCAGGCGCGATAGCTCCCGTAGCGTGAACTCCTCGCACCCGAGCGGTCGCGGCGACGGGCGCGGCGGGGAGGCCTGCGGCGCTGGCATGACCATGGCCTCCACGTCGCGGCAAAGCCGCCGTGATGACGACGACTCCCCAAGCCGAACAGTCACGTGCGCCTTCCTGTCCCACTTCCTGAACACCACGAGGTAGAACGCTGTCCCGACAGCCGCCAGCACCGCACCGCCGACGCTGAGCGCGACCACAAGCGCCTTCTTCTTCCGGCGGTTATCATCATCATCGGATGGGTTCTTTTTGCCCATCCCGTTATCGATGATGATCCTCGACGCGTTTATCTTCAACGTGCAAGACTGGCAGATCAAGAGCTCGATGCTTCCTTCGCCGCCGCCGTTGCCACAGAGCGCCCCTGACCCCGCGATGATGTCGCAGGGGCAGCTCGTCCTGGGAGCGCACGCGCCCGGCATGGTGTCGTTGTACACGAGGTGGCCGCCGCTGAACCGATCACTTCGCCCCCAGCACACGACGGAGTAGTTGAACATCATGATCCCGCACACCGCGTCGCCGTCGGCTTCGACGGCGACGAAGGCCGTGGTCGCGTACCGCTCCGGCACGCGCACGGCGCCCCAGCAACGCACCGTGCCGCCTTCCGCGAGGATGCACGTCGTGTTTCGGCCGAGCGCCATGCCCCACATCCTGTCCGGCAGCTCGTCGGCCGGGACTGGCGGCACGTCATCGCCCCAGCAGGCGAATCCGCCCGCGGCGTCCACCGCGCACGCGTGGCTCTGGCCGGCGGCGACGACCTCCAACGCCGCCGCGTCTGGAACCAGCGACGGAGCCTTCATCCCGCCGAAGCAGCGCACGGTGGTGTTTTCGCCGGAGACGATGCCGCAGAGGAAGTCCTGGCCGAGCGCGATTCGCGAAAAGTCGAGACCTTTGGGGAGCGCGAGGTTCGGCCACTCCCAGCACTCGGGGTCATGATCGTCGGAGAGGCCACAGACGTGGGGTCCGCCGGCGGAGAGCTCACGGAGGGACGGGCCCCAGTAGAGGCGACGCCCGACGGGGCGAGACCGGTTCGCGGCCGCCTCCTCGGAGAAGGACCACCAGCGCATGGCCGCGTGCCCGCCGTGGGGCGCCATGAGCCCGCAGAGGAAGTCGGTCCCTGCCGCGATCGCGTTGTAGGGCACGTCGGCGGACGGGTACACGAACCGCTCGCCGCCGGGCAGCGAGGTGCACTGCAGCTTAGAGCCGCCGTAGGCATCGTCGGTGCGGACGAGCGCGCAGATGATGGTGGAGTCGGGCGCGTGCGAGATGGCCACCGTGGAGAACTGTCGCGACGCCGAGCACCCGTCCAGGACGCCGGCGAGGACGGCGAGGAGCAGGAGGACGGTTGCAGTTGCCGCGCGTCTTCTCAATAGGAATAGGAATACAAAGCGGTGGTGGTGGTGCTGGCCGTCACGGACATGACGAGACATTGGCGTCCGGAGGGAGGAGACGACATGAGCGCGCGAGGCTGCCGTCGCTTCCTCCGGCGGTGGACGGCGGCCGCGGTGGCGGGACGCTAGAGTACAGAGAATCGATGGACGGATGGATGGAGAGGAAGGAGAGAGAGAGAGTAGGTGCGGCCGGCGGCGGTTGCTTGGCTTGGCCTCCTCTGTTTGTTCGGAGGCGGATGGAGAGAGACGGAGGGAAGGAACGCGTTCGCGCGGAGTTGTCTAGCAGGGTGCTGTTTGGGATGCGAGAAATATAGAGTGAGATTAGGATTGAGAAATAAATAAAAAATTAAGATTTAATAAGATAGAAAAATGAACGTCTAGATCTTTTGTTTGTATTTCTATTTCTCTTTCTCACTTCTAATACTATGAATTCAAACGGCACCTAGGAGTACTACTCTAGTTGATTTTTAAAATCAAAATTGGGCGATGATGAATTGATATGATGAGCTGGTTGGTTTGGTAGACTTGACTTGGCCCGTTGAAATTCAAGTGTCAATGCACAAGCTAACAAAGCCAGCCTACAAAAGAGGGCCATGGGCATGGTTCTTTCTTTCACCTTCGAATTGGATGTTCTTTGAAACCAATGGAAAAAGGTTTACCCTTTACTGCTCTGCAGTTTGCACTACTGACTACTACTAGTACTATATATAACTCAAGTGTTCATTTAGGAATAACCTGCACCAAGGAGCTCTGCTAATTGTGTCAGGGCTCCTTTGTACGGCAAAATTTTCACAGAAAAATTACAGAAAGCGGAAAATTTTCCTTATGATTTAGGAATGCTAGCAGTGACACATCTTGCTACAAGGAGCATCACTTGGGCAGGGCAGACATCATTCTTAACATAATATTAATCTTGTTGGCACATCAGGGGAGTAGGTAGGTGACAGTTTTTAGGACCAACCGCTTGGAGAACATGTTGAATTCAGAGCTGTAGATCCCAATCCGACTTTTGTTTATGAGTTTTGAGCAAGCAATTTTCCTCAGGTTGGTCTGGTCGCAGTTGGGGAGAAGAATTTGCCCGGGCACTAAACAAATCCTTCAGATCACCCAATTATAAGGTGGAGTTCAAGGCTCCATGCCAACCCTAATTAGCCAGGGCGGCAAGCAACGAAACAACATGTGGCTGTCACAATTATTTAGCCTCTTATTACAAAAAAGAAAAAAAAATGTTCTGTTTCTGAATCCATGTATTGCCGCCTAGATTGGAATCCCTCAACTTGGTTAATGCACGCCTACGTCGCACCAGATCTTGAGATTCAACGAATGCTTACGCTAATCGTATTCATTCAAACCAGCTTCCATGTCTTTTTGAGGATACAGCTTAATTTGTCAAAGTCCGAATGCCGCCGCCTGGAGCTTCTCTTGCACAAAACTAGGCCACTTGCCGAGCAGCCATAAGCCAAGCTGCGAAATTCCTATTATTGTGGAGTGAAATACAACTTGCAAAGGACCATCTGAATCCCAAACCTCAGCTTGCAGAGGATCATATCTGTCGATTCTGGACACGTGGTCATGTCATGATATATATGAGAAAAAGAAACAAACACTGGAACTGCACTGACAGAGTTGAGTATTCATGAGGCTGATAGGGAGAATGTTACCAATATTTTGTCATCAGAGTATTGTCTGGAACCTTCATCTTCATGCGAGCCAGGATGCAGCGAACTGGATGGCCGCTCACTGGAGAGTTTTCCATCTGAACGTCTGAGTCATTTCCTTCCGCGGCTCTGCTCTTCCCGTTGTCGATGGTGTTCCATTCCAGCATTGATGTGCTCTTGCTGCACAGATTTCTGTGATTTTGTGAACGAACTGAAATCAATCATGTTGTCAGTGACTTATAATTTGCGACGGAAGGAGTAAGATTCAGTTCAGGGTGTTTCTACCCTGTTTTCTGCTGCTCTGCCCAATCTTCTGCAAATGCTGATCATGGGATTCATTGGAAGTGTCAAGAAAAAACTCTTCTGTATGTAACAGAAACGTTTTGTTTCTGAACAAAATAGACTATATAATGAATGCCACTGAGCAAATTTTCATAAATTTTATGTGAGATGTCTAACCTTTCTAGATAGTGATGTATAATGCCAAATAAAAAACCAGTAATCACCTGATCTCTCTCTCTCTCTCTCTCTTTTGTAAAAATTGCCTAGTCAAATCAATGAAACAACATGCAAAACGCGCTAGAATAAGCACAAAAAACGAGAGATCAAGTGAAAGAAACGCATGAGGCCTGCAAAATTCAAAGTCAAATTCACATGTATCAGAAAAAAGAAAAGAAAAAAACCCCCTATAAAACAGCTCCTTACCACTGTCTTTTCTGCTTGTTTGTTTCGCTCCGCCGGCGCCGCCGACGCCGACGCCCATGGCTTCTTCTTCCATGGCCGCGACCGCCGCTGCCGCGTCCTACATCGCCCCGCCGTCTCTGACGGCAGAGAGGCCAACCACCCGCGGGTCGGTCTTCGTCCCTGGCGCGTCCGTCGGCTCCCGGTCCCTCCGGCTCCACCACGCCGGCGCCCGGTCGCCGGCGACTAGGAAGCCGCGCTCCTCGCGTCGAGCGGCCAAGGTCCGCCCTTTCCTCCGTACCGTTCCGTCAGTTTTGGTTTCACGGTGCCTCTTGGAGTTCCCTTCTTGTTTAGAAAATTGGAATGCCAGCAAAAATGTCTCTGTAGATTTACTTAATTCTAGTAATTTTTTTTGTCAAAATATCAATGCTTTAGCCGAGGGACACCCTATTCTTTCAGAGCGGATATCGACAAACCTATCCATTCCACCTTCCCTAAGCTTGGGACTTGAGCAGCCACAAGAATTTACAGAAATATCCTGACTGTTTTTTTTTTAACAATTCAGGGTGTGGTGGCAGCGTTGGCTGATCCTCTAAAGGTCATGATATCAGGAGCTCCGGCGTCTGGCAAGGGCACGCAGTGTGAGCTCATCAAGGCCAAAGTAAGTCTTGGGAAATATGTGTGTTATTTCAGAATTCGTCATAAATTCTTGGTATTGTAGCCATGCGTTCTGTATATGTTTTTCACCGGGAGCATT
The DNA here is from genome assembly GCA_001602315.1 of Zoysia pacifica. Lineage (NCBI taxonomy): Eukaryota > Viridiplantae > Streptophyta > Magnoliopsida > Poales > Poaceae > Zoysia > Zoysia pacifica. Next base: position 136,079 of record BCLH01000373.1, read on the forward strand.
GAATTAGAGCTTAACAATCCAGTAAATATTTATGTGTTTCTGTTCAGTGCATCAATCAAGTGACAATTGACAATTCAGCTGCTATGTGTTTCTTGTACGATGAGGGCGTTCATGTAGAGATTAACAATTCAGTGAGAATATTTGTGATTGAAATCTAGAATTTCTTAATTGTCTCTATATTTGACACCTGTAAACTCTAAAACTGCAGTACGGAGTGGTTCACATCTCCGCTGGAGATTTGCTAAGGGCAGAGATCGCTGCTGGGACTGAGAATGGGAAGCAGGCCAAGGAGTTCATGGAGAAGGGGCAGCTAGTTCCCGATGAAATAGTTGTTAATGTGAGTGCCATTATTGGGGGTTCCATTGATATGAATCAATGTTATTGGACTGAATCAAATTCTGCATGCCTGCCAGATGGTTAAGGACCGCCTTCTGCAGCAAGATGCTCAGGAAAAAGGTTGGCTCTTGGATGGGTACCCAAGAAGTTATTCGCAAGCAATGGCACTGGAAACTCTTAATATCCGGCCTGATATATTCGTTCTATTAGATGTAAGTTCCTAGCTAGAGCAAATTGTTGACATGTAGCGCAGAGCATATGCAATTTTTTTTCTGTACCTTTGTGCTTAATTAATAGTAGTACATCTAATTTAGAGATTCACCCTTAGTAAAAGAAACAAGATTTGCATTTACATGGTATTTGTTACACTTTCCACCATAATAAATCAAACAAGTGGGAACTGCCATCCCAGTCTAATGGACTGCAATCTAGTGATTATATTTCAGAATTGGAGTGAATTCTTGACTTATTCTTTGCAAATGTAGGTTCCAGACGAACTTCTAGTTGAAAGGGTGGTTGGTAGACGGCTTGATCCTGTAACAGGAAAAATATATCATCTTAAGTACTCTCCACCAGAGAATGAAGAAATTGCTGCAAGGCTTACACAAAGATTCGATGACACAGAAGAAAAGGTACATGTGTCCACATGTTATTGGTAAATAAAAATGGTAAATTTGGATTTATCATTCGGTAGAATGGACATCTTTTTCAAGGTTTCACAATGGTACAGCTCAGCAACACATTTATTTCATCATGTACACGTCATGTACATCTATCTTCAAATCCACTGAAAGCACACAACATAAAACTCTCAACGTTGATGATATTAACATTTCAAAATTGTAGTGGAAAAGGCCTTGTAATGTTTCTTCAGAGCTGCTTTTAACAATCTCTTTGCTGTGACTTTCGTAATGGGAATTGTGAATGGGTGATAGCATTGCTGATATGGAATGAAGGTTTTTCATTTGCATATTATGATGATGGAATTTTATGTACAATAACTGCTGAATTGTATTGTTTCTATATCCTGTCAAATACTTCTGGTCATTTAATTAGCTAGTAGATACTTATATAGATCAAACATGATTTGAACCTAGTGTTTTGATTATCTACCTTTCATATGTTTTCTTTCACTATTTACAGGTTAAACTGAGGTTGCAGACTTATTATCAAAATGTTGAGTCCTTGCTATCAACATATGATGATGTTATAGCGAAGGTATGCAATTAATCTCTGTTCTCGGTTTTCCTCAAGGCTTACATGCTATTCTGCTTGATGTTATCAATGTCTCACGAGTAACCCTATACATATCTCTTATTGTGACCAATTGCAGAACTAGATAACATTAACTGATATTAATTTGTCTGTTTCTATGCAATATTCCGTTAACTGTTCTATCTACCTGTTCGTTGCTGTGCTGGCTCAATACTATCTAGGCTATATCAAATTTATATAAGCTCCTATGCTTCTCATTATCTCATTATGAATGCAAGCTGTAACATGGATGCCATCTATTTCCTCTCTTGATGCTAATTGTATCATATGGCTATCAAACTTTATTCAATTGCATATCTGCTGCTAGTACGCCTGCATCATTGTGTACTAATCTTCATCTCTGCCGCTTGCTTCCGTAATTTAGGTAAAAGGAGATGCCAAGGTGGACGAGGTATTTGCAGAGATTGACAAGCTGCTGGATTTTAGCCTCAGCAAGAAAACAGAAAAGGTGGCTAATGCCTGAGCGGGGGAATTCTGCACTGGTTGCATATGATACTTCTCCATGCTGGTGCGGTGCAGAATTTTTTTGTTCAGGGCTCCTTTAAAACGCAGGATTTTCGTAGGAATTGTGCAGGAATTTCACAGGAATTAGTTTAATTTCACAGAAAAAACGTAGGAATAGGAAAAATTTCCTTCGATTCAAAGGAGACCTCAGAGTGTCCAACCTATTGTTGTACGGTGAACTTAAGTGACAAGGCATTGATTGTAAACTCTAGGAATCTATTTTATCACACTCTGATGTAACTGTGTCAATTTCCTGAATTTCCTGTGTCCTGTAAAACTAAACATGCATACAGTTGCCCACTGAAGAAATGTTGAATGAATTGACCTGCAGCCCAAATGACAGGGTTCTGTAGCACTGATTTGGGCCTGTTGTTTAACAATTTTGTCATGAACTTTTGTGGAAGGGTTATCTAATTTTGGGCTATCTGACCTGTCGGCCCAGGGCAGAACCCGACCCAGATTGGGCCGACCCATGACTTTTGGCCCAAACGAACTGTATCTTTCTATAAAGAGGTTCAGGCCCAGGGCAAGCGAAGTCTCTTCGCCCCGCCTCGTCCCCAATGGAGTTTTTTGATCTCTCGGCTTCGATGCAAGTTCCCGCGTTCCCGCCACTCCCGCTGGCGCTCGGGGTACCCCGCCCCGCCCGGAGCATCGTAAGATTCCTTCCCCTTCCCGGTTCGTTTGTTGCCTGTATCTCGGCTTGGATGCATTCCCCTTCCCGGTCCGTTCGTTGCCTGTTGGTCCCCCAATCGTTCTTGGCTTTCGCGAGAGAACGAAATTTCTTTTTTCGAACAGGAAATTTCTTGTTCAGGTAGATGTAGGTGGGTTTCTTCTCTGCTGTTTCTTTTGCTTTCTTGGTAATCCTCGCCCGCAGATATCTTTGGGTGACGGATGTTTCTTTGCTGCTTCTCCGATTCATAAGCATTTCTTGGCGCGGCACATGATTTTGACGGGGTCATTTCCGATTTCATGCCGTGAAGCGTCTTTCTTTGCTCTTTATGCGGCTTATGATTCTCTCTTCTTCGATTGGAGTTGTTGATTCTTGATCCTTTCGTGGGCGTTCGGTCCCTTTCTTTCGTGTGCAGGTCAGAATGTTTCGGTTTAATCTGCTGATTTTGAATTCCGCTGCTGCTTCGTTGGGTTCTGCAGGATTCTTTGTTTTGCTTCCAGGAGCGACGGGGAATGAGGAGACGGGAGCGAGGGCGGCAGTGCAGGGGGTGAGCAGCTCGTCAGAGGATGAGGGCAGCGACAGGCCCTGCTACCACAAAACCCTTGTTAAGGACGAGATAGATTCATTAGTTGCAAAGATCAAGTCCCGCAACCAGGCCCCTATGTGTGAGCTTTGCTGGCTGGAGACCTTCGAAAGGAAGACATCTAGTGGCAGCAGCAGGGAGGATTCCCACAAGCAGCAGCTTGAGAAACCCAAAGCTCTTATCATGGTTTGCTTAGAGTGCCAGCGGTGCTTGTGCGCTGGAGTCGGAGTGGCGATCTGTGACTCTAATCCATGTGGACACGCGTGGTCTCACGCCAACAAGAAGGGCCATCAGGTTGCTCTGTGGTTCGACCAACCCGATGAGGCTTACTGTTTCAGGTGTGACGGCTCTTTCTTTTAAACCAGTCTGACGGTTTGAACCAGTCTGACAGAGAGAATGGGCCAGATACTGATCAGCCTTGCTATGTTGTCAGAGGGATACCGAATTTTGGTAACACCTGCTATGTCAATGCATTGGTGCAGTGCCTTCTTGCACTTGATAAACTGCGGTTGTGGATGTTAGGGCCTAATGCTCCAACGAGATCCCTAGGTGGGGCGCTGAAGGAGCTCTTCGTGCAGACAACTCCTGGGAATGATGTTGGAGTGGAGCTGAATCCTAAGAAGCTCTTAGACAGTTTAGCTGCACTGAATGCACGGTACTTAGGCACAGATATGCAAGATAGCCAAGAATTGCTTTTGGATATACACAATGGTTTGAGTGATGAGGAGAAACTGCAGGGGCCTCCTAAATTGCGAGATCGTTTTCGAACTGTTGTTGGTTCCATTTTCCTCGGTCAGATATCTAGTACATTGACCTGCAAAGGGTGCCTGCATGATTCACCTTCCCTTGATTCATTCAGTGAGCTCTCTCTGACACTGCCATCAAAAGAGCAAACTACCAAAAGTGTTGATTCACCCCAAAGGAGTCTAGCAATTGATGAGAGCAAATTGATAAAGTTTCAAACAGATGCTATGGACATAGATAAAGCATCTGAGCTTTTGGAAACCGGTAAGTTTATGTGCTTCCATTATTCCATATCAAATCAGAAGCCTTTCGAAGAATGCCAACTATTAATATGCTGGGGTGCCCCAGAGCATAAATTTCTATTAATTATTAAGGGATGCATGAAATAAACTGAGTGCTCATACAACAGATATTATTGGATGTTTTACTGAGCATAAAGCAACTTCTCATTTCTTAGGATTTAGATCTAACCATTATTTAAATGTTGAATCTTTCTTAAGGGGCTGTTACATTCATGGATTGAAGACATGCCTTTTTATTTGCGAAATGGGTTGAAGGAAGGAACTGGTAATATAAGGATGTTTGAGTAGTTGTAACATGGCAAGCTGTTTCTTGTATATAGTTGTTAAATTTGTTAGCGGAATGTAGCTCAGTATGTGAGTCTTTGCCCTCGTAATTCAGATTCTATTTTTCCTCAGAATGGCCTGTTATGTTTACAGTATATGGGGATTCACCTGTTCTTCATAAAAACAAGCTTCGATGTGGTGGCTGAGATTCTGGTAAAAATTTCTAGAGGATGGCAGTTGTTGGCTTCATGATGTTATGAAGCAGATAATACTAATACTCCATGCTTGATTATGCAGAGTCTACTAAAGCAGAACAGGTCTGGCAAAGGGAAAATGATCTACTAGCCCAGAAATCCGCTTGTGTTGGTGATCTATTGAGTCAACAAAAAAATCTTGTTGAAGCCAAGGAGAACACTTTCAATGTACAAATTACTCTAGAAGACAAAGGGAAAGCCTTGAGGAGAAGTTTTATACATGATGATGTGGAGGGCAGCAAGTCTCTTGCATCAATTGAGAACTGCCTGGCATTTTATTTTAAAAGCGAGGAGGTAGAATGGCATTGTGGTAACTGTGCCAAGGTTTCTGAGGAGGCAGGGGCTGGTCCTATGGAATGTTCAGCCTCTAGAAGCATCACATATGAAAAATCTAATTGTGATGAAAAATCTGAGAAAAGAATTGACATGTCAATTGTCCAGGATAGTCAAAATGCCTGCACCCAACCGAACAGAAGGAATCAAATAGATCTGGACATTGCATACCAAGTGAGAGAAGACTGGAATCGGCAGGAAGACAGGAAGGGACATGCAGATAAAGCAGTTGCTATTAGCAAGCTGCCACCTGTGTTAACTGTTCATCTGAAGAGGTTTGAAAGGGTTAAGGATAATCTGGTTAAAGTACCAGGGCATGTGAGGTTTGGTGAAAACCTAGATGTAGGACAATTCGTGGACCCCAGGTACGATAATTCGTCAATTCCAAGTTGTGTTAAATACTTCTGCTCATAGCTTGTTTCTAGTAGCTTTAATGCACACCGTCTCTGAATCTTAAGATAGCCTTTCTATAAAGATTTATTTAGATGTTTCTATTATGTACATATAATGTACACTCCTATGTCTGATTATTTATTTACCATCGCTTTTACATAGTTCATGAAGTAATTTATTTGAATTGATAAAGGCTTCTCACTTTATCTTATGTCACTCGAACAGATCCAACAGTTCAATTGCTGTATTAGTACTCCCCCCTCCCCCCCTCCTTTTTATCTTGTGTCTAAGCTGGGTAGTGGAGACTCTTGGTTCAAGCTAAAAAATCTCAGTAGTGATTAAAGGTTTGAAAAAATGAATAAAAAACTGCACAATATAGTTTCATTTGTAGGAGCATTGTTTGATGCTCTGCATTTGATTGCTAGCATGACATATTAGTTAGAGGTGCCATTTGTAGTCTAGCTAGGATAATGTGTATTTGTCTTTGTGCTGAAAAAAAGATAAAAAGAAAATGTGTATTTGCCAGTGCTTATGTGCCTAATACGTACTGAACAAATTAACATCTTGATAATGGATTCAGGCCAAATGTATTATGATGATTGTGAATTTGTGATAGGAGCCTGGGAATGAATTTAATTTGAGACTTTTTGACTGTCTGATTGTGACTAGCTATTGATCTCTTGTAATATGGTCTTTGAATTGTGATTCATATTTTTAACATATGAAAAATGTAAATACACAGGACATCTGCTAACATTGCAAACCTGATTAACCTGTTGATTATTTGATTCCTTTCCTGAAACTGTGTGAACCCAATGGTTTTATTGTTTATTGGTGCCTTCCAATGCCGAAACAGGGGAAACCTATTATATGGATTATATTGAATGAACCTAGCATTTTATAATTACATTATGAGAAACTTGTGTTCAGGCCTTCAATCGTCAAACTTATACTTCCGCTTATTCATCGCTTGAGATGCATCGCACCTGTTTCATCTCATAGAGTCATTGTGGTTTCTTATTAAGGAGAATTTGCGTTCATACCATCACTTTGAGTTCATTTTTCATCTATACCATTAAGCTAGTCAGTGACATGTTGAGTCTAATCCTACTTGTCATTAACATAAGGTGGTGATATAAATGACAAATACATCGAAAGTGATGGTATTGATGGAATTATTCCTCTTATTAACAATGTCCAGTTACGATGATATAACATAAAAATGATGACAATATCCTTTACATTTGGTTTGATAGTTTTATATGTCTCTGATATTCAGATCTGAGGACAAAGATCATTCCAGCTATCGTCTACGTGGTGTCATTGAGCACATCGGAAACTACTTGGACATTGGCCACAATGTTGCCGATGTGAGGGTAAGCATGGTAGGAAGTGACTCTTCCTTGTGGTTTCGTGCAAGTGACCTGCACATAGAAAAAGTCTCTCTAGAAGAAGCCCTCAAGTGCGAGGCTTACATTCTTTTCTATGAGAGGATGAAAAGTTAAGACACTTATGGTACTCGTAACAAAAATCACAAGGTAAGCAGCTAAGTGAGTTTGACAAACATGTTTTGGATGACCAAGGAAGGACCGAGTCTGTGTACATAATCATTTTGCGTTACTTTTGCTAATTGCAAGGCATCTGATTCACTCCAATGTGCGCCTACTTTAGGAAAATTTTAGCTGGTACTTTGGTGGTTGTACATCCTTAACTGCTTACATATTTTCTGTAGAGTGAACTTTGCATACTGTCTGTAGAGGGGCAATGCTGTAAACTTACTATATGCTTCATGATATAGTATATGTTCTTCATTGACGACTTCATTTTATGGTTTCAGCATTAATGTTTCGTTATGGAAGCTTTTCGCGTTTTTTTGTTGGATGATGGTTCACAATGAAATGAATCGTGAAGGCCGTTCTGCTGTTCCTGTTAATTTTGGTTGTCATCCCTTCTTCTGACTTTGGTGTTGCTACTATCAGTTTTTTTATGACCCTGATTGAGATATGGTGGAGCAAAGATTTAACTACTAAAATATCTTAACTTTTTCATCCCATTATTTTGGGATCAGATATGGGTGCCACTGGTTCCTGGATCCGAATATGGATGCATATGTTTTAGGATGCAGACTTGAGGCTGATCAATGTCGGATTGAAATGCCCAGAAATAATCGTGCACATGAATAAGATATAACTTTAAGTAAATAGTATCAATCAAAATTAAAATTGCATGAAAACATTTTGTTGCAAGGATTGAGTGATTTGTACATCATAGAGCACATTTTCTCCCACGAGTCCATGACACGGTGGTTGCAACTCCTTCCATGGCCGCAACTACAAATAGCCGCAGCCGCCGCCTCCAACCGAGGATGGGCTACGCTGGTGATAGGCCTGTTTTGGGCTGCAGACTGCGGCTAGACGGTCAAAACGAGCTCGGGGTTGCCGGCGGCAGCTCCGCCATGGAAGAACTCGGGGGGGACTCCGAACGCCACGCTCCGTCGTCCTCGAAGCAGCGCTTCTCTAGCTAGGCTCCCTCAAATAGGAAGGCTCATCAAATCTGATATTGCGTGGGAAAAAAGAATAATACAAGCCATTTATTCTTAAAATCATTTGAAAGAAAAGCCAATGCTGATTCTGGCATTTCCATATTCCTTCTCGTCAATAGTTCCTGTTATTTTTGGTTGTCCACAATGAAATGTGTATCCCTAGCTAGGCTGTGACACTCAAAATTTCAAACCTTTCCAAATATTAAAATTTCAAACTTTAAATGCATTTCACAATTTAGACTAGATTGAAAATTCTTAAAAAAAAA
>BCLH01000373.1:145196-186486 GCA_001602315.1 Zoysia pacifica
TTCCTCGCCGAGATCCGAGCCCCGGTGAGCCCGGACGAGCTCACCGGAGGGCGCCGGCAATGGCGCATTCACGCCAACCCCACCTCTCGTTTTAAATTCCTACCGTCCGATCTAAATCCAAACGTCCACAGTGAGCCACGTCGCCAAATAATCTCATCCATCCGATCCAGATCCGACATTCCACATTGAGCCACGTCACTTGAATAATCAGATCCGTTAAATTTAAAATCAACGGCCTAGATCAATTCCCGAATTATAATTAAAAATAAATTAGATTTCTTATTGCGTCAGCACGACCTCAGCATGACGTCAGCATACCGATTTAATTAAAATTAATTAGATATTAGGTTAATTAATTTCAGTTTTTTTATAATATAATCAATAATCTGAAAAAAGGAAAATTAATCAAAATAATTATTTAATAATTTAGTTAATAATAATTAATTAATAGTTATTTAATAATTAATAATATTAATTAATTAATAATTAATTATGGCACTTTTACAGAAAAGCCCCTATAATAAATTTTAATTACAAATTAGTCCCTGCCGAAATGACAAAATTACATTTTAGCCCCTGAACTTTTGGTAATTACAATTTAGTCCTTCAATAATTTTGTAAATTACAGATTAGCCCCTGAACCTTATAACTGCTATAACTTTTGATCCGTAACTCCGATTGAAACAAATAATATATCAAAACGATCGTAACAGAATAACCTATGCATTCATGACATCTTCATACTGATATTGTTCTGTTTTGTTGCATTTGTTTGATTGTTCGTATTCTTGTGCGTTAGGCGAATTCGTCCCGGAACTGCAGTTCGTTGAAGACTTCCAGCAACAAGAGTTCGAAGCCGCCGACTTTTACTCCCAAGAGCAGCAAAGCAAGTGTCCTTGACCATCTTGCGCCTATTTTCCAAAACATCTATCTTGTAGTGGCATGCTTGTGTCAAATTGATTGCGTCCCTATTAGTAGAAATTCCTAGTCTTCTATATTATGCCTTGTCGTCGTAGTTACTTATTGTTGGGTAGATCACATGCTTAGGTTGCTACTGTCGGGTTGGGTGTGTTAAATGGATCATTATACATGCTTCACGAGGATTAATGGGAGATTAATAGCAACTTGATAGTGATGATTTGGGGCGATATGGTTGGTGTAGGACTGTGTGCAGGGTTACTGGCATTGTTCTTGGGTAAGTTATCTCCCCAAATCTAAGGACCGATTCGTGGAGCGACCACCTATGTATCTCCGTACAACCACGATGCCAAGAATGGGCGCGGCCTGGCGTAGTAAGTGATGAAAATCAGTTTTGTGCGTGCCAGCTGGTGGAGCGGAGAAAGCGGGTTACGCCTGGATCTGCCTGGAGCGAGATGTGTGGGGAAGGGAGGGTTACTCCCGGGAACCGTTCGGCACAAGAGGGGGCCTCTCGGGTTCCGATTAGTGCCCGACGGGTGAAACCTTAGTAGGCACGTACAAGCTGACGGAAGTCATAGAAAAGCCTTGTAGTGATCTCTTGGCCCTCACACCAAAAGAAGTGTGCGAGTGTGACGGCACGGGCATAATGGAGATTCTTTTAATCACCTGGCAACAGGAGATGAAATCACTACTCGTGGGGAAATTTGTACAACCTCTGCAGAGTGTAAAACTGTCTTGACAGCCGTGCTCACGGTCACGAGCATTGCCTGGACCCTCACATGATTAGCGAGAATTAGTAATGGTATTGGTATTGGTTTGGGTGGGTGAATCAGTGAAAGACTGTGATTTAAGGCTGTTATTCATTTTTTTTCTGTTCATAGGTACGGAATCTTTCACTTAGTAATTAGATGCTTAATAAAAATTGTGTGTCTCTAATGTGTGCTTTTATGCAATTAAAACCTATATTACCTGTTTCTTAATAATTACCACATGTCATATGCTTCCTGCACTTGCTGAGTACATCCGTACTCAACCTTGCCTTTATAATTGCTGCTCAGTAGAGGAAGAACTTTGAAGACCCTGGAGCCGACGTCTAGGCGAGCTATTCGGTCAACTGTCTGTGGAGCCCAGAAGCTTTCGTTTCGTTTCCGCTGTTTGGTTTGTGATTTGATAAGACTCTTAGTCTATTCTTGTAATAGTTAGTTATTCGAGACATCGTTCTATTTGTCATTAATGAAGTCACTTTATGTATGAAACTTGTTCCTAGGCATACATAAAGGGTCATTCGGTTTAGTCATAAAACCGGGTGTGACATAGGCTCCATAAGATTCACCACTACTAGTCCTCAACTGGGAAGGCTCATCAAAGCTGATATTGCGTTGGAAAAAAAAAACTGATACAAGATATTTATTCTTAAAATCATTTAAAAGAAAAGCCAATGCTGATTCTGGAATTTCCATACTGCTTCTCGTCAATAGTTTCTGTTTCTTTTTTTTTCACATCCAGAACAATTCAATTCAGCGAGGATCGAGATGAGAAATGCAGAAGAAAGCACACACTTATTGCTTGACCCTGGGTTCGAAAAGCAGAAGAAAGCACACACTTATTGCTTTTCACCCCGGGTTCGAAACAGAGGAGGATCATTCCACTCTGATCAGTCTACGCGATCTCAACCACAGCTCGGCCAACGATCTTGCCCTGATTGAGATCCTCGTAGGCGCTGTTCGCCTCGTCCATCTTGCATTTCCTCGATATGGTGTTCAGTAGATTGAACACGCCACTCTCAGCAAGCTTCACAATCTGAGGAAGATCTTGCCTGGCCCTCGCTCCGTATGATCCAATGATTTTCACCTGGTTCAACGTAAACGGTGTATGCATCAAGGCGCTAACATGTTCAATTTATAAGCATAAACAAGTTCAATTTATAAGCATAATGGCAAGAAGATGGCTACGTGTCAAAATAAATGAGCACTCTAATTGGCAAAGGCTTTTTGTTACTAGTACTACAAAAGAAGATAAGTTAGACAGTTTGACACAGCAGCCAACAACTCGAAGTCTGCACTAATAATCTTAAACGTCTCATGGTAGTAACTTGTTTATGGAATAAAGAAAAAGTAGCCCAGAGTATTTGAGTGCTGCTTGATTGAGTACCTGTCGTCGAACGAGACGGGTTATATCAACCTCCCCCACGACGTCTGTTGCAGCAAGCCCAATCATAACAGCTTTACCTCCATCTCGTACACTCTTAATGCACTGGGCAAATGTCAGTGCCTTACCAAGTGCCTCTACAGCCACGTCCACACCCCTTCCATCAGTAAGTTCCTGTAAACAGTACGAGATAGTGGCACATTCTGAACAATGGTGTTTCTGTAAGTAAATCAGAAAAATTGAGAACTGACACATACCTTTATCCTTTCAACAGCATCCTCTTTTGCAGCATTTACAGTGTGGGTTGCTCCAAGTGTTCTAGCATTCTGGAGCTTCTCATCAAGAACATCCACTGCAATGACTTCAGAAGCTCCAAAGGCTTTCGCTATCTGTATACAGCTGCAGCGTTTGGCTTATGAGGACATGTGAACAAAATATCTAACTTTAAGTTAACTCCACAGGACCAGTATAATCATTTTTTTTTCTGTTTTCTCATAGTCAACATGGACAGGAAACATCCTTGTATGAGGTATGTGTCAACAAACCTTGATCCAACTCCACCAACTCCAATCACAGCTACTGAATCACCCGCACGCATTTCAGCAGCATGCCTCAGGGCACCATACGCGGTAAACACAGCACATCCAAGGATTGCTGACTCTGTGTACGGCAATGTGCTGGGAAGAACTGCAAGTGCATTAGCTGGCACAACACAGTACTCCGCGAGACCACCCATACTATACATGTACACTGGTTTCCCTGCATAAGAAAATTTATAGATACTTTGAGGAACATTTCATCATACTGCAGCAGTAGTGATGGGTGACGAAAAGAAACATTCAGATTACCATTGCCACGCAGAAACAGTCGGGTTTCACCGTCATACAGTGTTCCTTTAGCTCGATTATATGCAAAGAACGACTCACAGAGATCTTCTTGGCCCTGCATCAGATGAACAAACATGAATACAGCAGGAAAAATAAATATCAAGACACTAGCAAAATGGGATGTAATGGTTCAGTACCTTAACACAGTAAAAGCAGTTCCCACAGGGCATTATGAACGCACCAACGACACGGCTTCCAACTGGGAACCTGGAGGATTTTCAGTCACAATCAACTGCAGTGGTCAAATGAAAACCGAGTTGATAGGCATCTGTCAGGACAAGCACTGTCAACTTTGCACCGTTGACGTACCTATTGGTGACCTCAACCGGCGTGTGTGCCCCGTGGTCAACGACCTCCCCGGTGATCTCATGGCCCACGACGCAAGGGCTTGAGAAGGGGAGTTCACCTTTGAGGACATGGAGATCGGAGTGGCAGACCCCACAAGCTGCACACAGGTTTGTCAACGCCACCGTATAAGATGAAAGTGATAGAAATGAGACAGGTTCTCGCATCAGAGCACAAAGGCCGTGCAACCGAATCAAAGTGTTTTAAGCAATTGACAATTGATTATCCCAGTTATCGCCTGAATTTGAGGCTGCATCCGTTTAGTAGTTCATGGATTAGGAGGACCTATCCGTGCCAGTTCTAATCACTTGGACACTTCTGAATTCCAGAGACAACCCACCGAATCCGCCTAGATATAAACAGGTGGGGGAAGAAAGGTGAGACCTTTGGTCTTGATGAGGACCTCGCCAGCCTTGGGCCGCGGCATCTGGAACTCCTCGAGCGTGAGCGGGCGGCCGGGCTCCCAGAAGACGGCGGCGCGCATGTAGCTGGGTCCGCCGGCCACGTGGTAGCCCGCGGCGGTCGAACCGGACTCCGAACCCGCCGACGCCGAGTACGAGCGGCGGAGGAGCGCGCCGCCGATCCGGCGCAGGAGGGCGCGGGAGGAAGCGGACATGGCTGCTGCGCTAGTGGCAGTCTCGACTGATGAGTGATGGAACAAACGCAGCTCCCGTCAACTACTCTAGCGCCACTTCTCGACCACAGCAGGAGCTGCGTCCCATTTGGACTGCACTCCGGCTGTTCAAAGAATTCGTCACATCCGGTTCATTAAAAAAAAGGAATTCTACACATAGTACAAAACGAAGTTGTTTATGTTTAAAGATGGCTGCTAAATATATTAATCAGCATGTTGTTTGGCACATCTTGAAAAAGTATCCTCTCCGTTTTTTAATTGATGTCGTTGTTGAGTTTTAAATTCAATTTTAACAATTTATCTTATTTAAAAAAAATTTGATAAATTTTAATATAATTTAATTTATTATTAAAGTTATTTGAATTACAATTTAAAATTTTATATATTCGAACAAATTTTTAAATAAGACGAGTGATCATAGTAAAAGTCAAAAACAAAAAGAGAATACTTAAGTATTGATTCTGTCACTGTACCGACGGCCGCTACAGGCGTCGGTTGATCCGTCGAAGGGATCCAGTCGCAGCCATCCCCGAATAGGAGTAGCTTACATCGTCACTCCCGAAACAATTTTATACTCTATACACTTGATTATCCTTGATCATCATCTTGACTAGATAGCCGCTGTCCATGTGACTGACTTGCTCCATTTCTCTCTCTAGTCAGATCCAGAGTGTCTGGATAGGGATTACAGATAGAGATAACAACGCTGCAACAGTATAAGCACAACGGACAATTCAACTGCGTTAGCCTTCCACGACGCAATATTCCGTAACTGCCTCTTGAACTGTTACATTGTTGAAATCAAAATGCCAACCACCTATATCACTAACCGAGAGTAGAGTTGAATAAAATTGCACTGGCTTTCTTCAGGGCCAGGCTTTTATCTATTCTCATCCCAATCCTACTATAATGACAAGAATCAGGGAGCTTGGCTAAACACACCGCGTAATTCTTTTACAGAACAGATTTATTGGCTGTGCTCTCCAGAAATATGGCTAAATACACTGGATAATTCTTTACAGAACAGATTTATATACACAAAGCATTGTCAGTGAATGAAATCACAAGCTAATCCAGCAACCTGAACTGAACAGTCCTTCAAAAATTATGGGCTATTGTGCAGTGCCCATAGGTAGTTTCTCATCACCGATGATCCACCTCGTCAGCTGACTCGGATCCGCAGCAAGGGCTCCGCACGAAGGGATGATGCTGAGGTCAGAACCTATGATCTGATAGTCATCCAGTGCAGCTTGCATTTCTGCCTCCACTTGCACGTCATTTGTAATGTCAATATCAACTCTAAGGGCCTCCGAGTAGTGCCATTCTTTCTCAGGGTCATGCTCAAAAGGATCCATGACTGCTCCCTACAATACCAGGAACCAAAAGTATGTGAACTTGCACATAACCAACCAAGACCCTGGGGTTTCATCGTCTCAAAACAATGTGAACTCTTTGAATTACTTGCCTGGCATAGTTCAGAATAATGTTTATTGGCTCCGCTGTTTTCATCTTGGTCATATATCAGTGTACCACCATACCAACCATTCTCTACATCAGCTGTTGTGAAGGCAAGATACCTGCACAATTAAGAACCAAGTGAATTTTTAAACTTGTGCGATTACCAAAACCACTGACAAAAGAACCTTTTTTTAAGATGTATAGAAAGCAATGGAATAACCTTCTGAAAATATCCTCCTCGCAAGAATCGGATGACGAGGATAGCCAATTCAACTCCCCACAAAGAGATACATTCGAATCATCTTTGTTTCCTTCATTCGGATTTTCAACTGGGATGACTTTCGTCCTTACAATTGTCCCTGTATGTTTCCTTTGACCAAACAGCCAGTTTGGGCTTTTAAGCTGTATCTCACTGTGCAATAGACGCAAGCTGTTAGAGCAACATAGTGAAAAATAAATGCAACCGTGAGCAATGAGATAACAATCATACGCTGCATCTGGTGCCATTCCAGAAGTTCCAACACCTCCAACTGGCCTTAAATCAGCATCACAGTGAAGTCTTACATTTGTTATCAAACTGCATGTCCTTTCAATAAGTTTATCAAATGAAGTAAGTTTCATTCTTGAAAAATCCTCTTTACATGCTGGAACAGGAGTCAATGTGGATCCAGGGTTCAATGCAGTTCCAGAATCCGCCAATGCATTATTTCCAGGTGTGGAACTGTGAGTTAAATGAATATCATCAATTTGTTATTTGAGGTTAAATATGAACGATTTTTTGTGAACAATAAACACCAAATCATGGCAAGGATCTTAAAATCAGAATGGTACAAACATTTAAACTTGCCTCAAATGGTAGCTATCAGGAATAAGAACATCAGCAGCTGTTGTTACATGAAGATAGTAATCAGTATCCAGCTCCCAAAGAGCTGGTTTCCCTTCTTGAGGCTGAAAGTATCCCAGAAACCTGATAATGTCACCAAATTAGGTAATAAAATATTTCACTGGCAATAAACAGCTCAAAGCTCATCTACTATCATGTCTTGCTAATGCATTTAAGAAGAAAAAGCTACATGGTAGACGTACAGGTTTATAGCATCTTGTTTCTCACCATCAGTGTACGCATTACTATAATAGCGTTTAATTGATTTCAGGAACTCCCGAGACTGAGTAGTAGCCTTCCACTTCCCTTGCCTCTCAGTGAAAACCTGAAAAGAAAATAAATGTGATTAGATAATATAGTAAGAGCTGCAAGATTGAGCACCTGAGGCCAGGGGAAATGGCAAATAGGGAACAGTTTATGGAATTAGAAAAAGTAAAAAAGTATAGAAAGATGAGGACCCTATAAGGCTATAACCAATACAAACAAGAAATGATCATTCGTAGTCACTCGTAGCTCTTTCTGGCAACTCTCATTATTGATTCAACAAAATTCCTAATAAAATATTATACAGACCGTGTGATGTGCCGCAGATCCTCCATACTGATGAGCAAGTGCATCGCCCATGCTCTGGTACATTTCCATTAAAGCTGAAGCAATGCTGCTGTCAGGGTGGATTTTGGGAACATCTGTCAGTCCCATTGCATGAAGTTGCCTCCCCAAAGCAGCTAGTCCATAAGCATATTGTGCAACATTTGTGCGATCCAGACAATCTATGCAGTTTGTACGAAGAACTCCAGTTTGATAAAAAGGAGTATCACCTAGAGGCTCTTGTTTGTTAGTCTCATTTTTCAAATCCAGGAAGGCTGCAGAACTGGGTGCATCGGCATTACTTGAGAGCCTTGCAAGATCCCCAGAGCTAGCTCTTATATCAAGGGAGCCATCCCTGTCCAGCAAGAGGAAAAACATTGTCAGTTAGAGCTAGGAAATGTGCCATTGTATGCCCTTGAAAGAAGACTTTGCTGCATATAATTTTTACACAAAATATCAATAGAGTAGACATTTCATATAATTTTTGAACAAAACAATCAGCTCCCTGAAGTTTCACTTTCAAGTTCAGCTGGTTCCACTGAGCATGTGAGATCACGAACAATTCCAGAAGTGCATTTAATTATCAACAAAAATAATAATTTGAACAACTTTGCTTGAATGCCAATCTTCAGTAGCATGAATCGTAATTAACCATTAATAGCCAATATGAACAACTGTAGCAGCAAGCAACAGTGTTGTAACAGAGCCAAATCTCCAATATGTTGCAATAGTGTTGTAACATATATATAACTAAAAGAGCAAGTACCTTGCAGTGCTAGTTCGACTAAGCTGTGCTGTCCTTCGTTTCTGGACTTTTGGCTTTCCACTATAGTAAAACCCTATAAGATCTAAAGCTTCACCAGCTACACCTCCTAAAACACCCAATACATTTGCAGATTTGCTGTTAAAGCAGAGTGCGAAAACATTAGCGAATCAGCAATAACTAAGTTGCAAAATTTTAAAGTTACCAAGAAAAGTTGAAAACCTTTTAGCAAACTTATGGAAATCCCAGTGGATGAATCTCAGTTTCCTCTCTTCTGGGAGATTTTGGTTAAGATATCCAACTGCATTAAAATATTCACGTCTGAGCATCATTTCACGTGGCCTTTTTTCAACAGTCTGCATAGAGAACCCAAAATGTTGAGTAACATATTCAGGACAAAAGGAAACATGTTAGCAGGCACTAAAACAAGTTAAAAGTGGAGTAGCAACTGCTTGCACATTTTCTATGGAACAGTGAGAGACACCTCACTGAAGCAATAATTTAGAAGGATCTAATCTAAAAAGATTGGTGAAAGAAACCACCAGAGAACCTAAAAGACTCTTAAGTTTACATATGTTTGAAACTAAGCTACGCAGCTAGACTACCAAAAAAAAAACTGACTGCCTAAGCGAATTTATTCAGGAAAACCTGATGCCCCAGTTTTGAGTCTTAAGTGGTATAGTACTTTAACCTAGTGATTTTTCAACAGTGTTATATAGTGTGCTTTAAGCTGAGAAAGCACGAAGAATCAAGAAAGATGTTTGCAAATAAAAGAATGTCATAAACCCCGATAATCTCAAGGTATAACTGTAGCAATCAAATATTATATAGATTATATAGATGCATGAGTTTGAGTTCAAGCTTCTAATACCCAAGGCAAAAAGGAGGAAACTAATTCTGACAGGAATTAGGATAATTATATTTCTCAGGCTCACGTGTTGATCATTAGCTTCAAGAAGGTCATATTGAGGCTAATGATTCGAGAGAATAATAATGACATCAACATATGGAAGTACTTTGGGATCTAACTGTACCTTTATCAAATTCAGAATTATAATAGGATGTCCATATCTTTGGGCGAGATCATCAAAATGTAATTTAGTTGCTTCATAAGTAGGATCATATCTTTGCACTGAAGTGAAAAAAATGAAATCTGAAAGTGAGAAAGAATTGAGAAATTTCATGCACTCTATTTCTAGAAGTATTGTCAGAGTAGAAGTTGAGGAGTTGGAAAAGCAGCTAATAGGCAAAACTCAAGGCTTTCAGAAATGCAATTATTATACTCTAACTTAAGAAAATAGAATCTATTTTGAGACTATAAGCAGTTTTTTGTAAATTTACTAACCGAAAATATCAGGCTTAGGACTAAGTCGTGATGTCTCTTGTGACCAAAATAGAGGGATTGATCCACGCATCTGTACTGCAGCACTCATTCTTCCCTTACACGAACCAGCTTCTTCCTCAAATACTATCTGCTCTGTTTCGACGTCGTTGGCAACTTTTCCACGGTCATTCACACCTCTTTTCAGATACCTATAGCCACCATGTGGGCAGGTAGAAAATTTCAATTGAACAGGAGCATTATAAATGCAGAGCATACGCAAAAGTTTTCAAGTGGTAAAGCAATGTAATATTATATATGATAATTGTCACAAGAAATTCAATTAATAACTCGACATAATGAAAAGTACGCTCAATGGAAGAAGACACAAGTCAAGATTGAATCTGGCTAAACAGTGACTAAAAATACTTCATAATATTAGATAATATGAAGCCTACCGAGTCCCCGCAAAGTGTCGGGATCTTCTTGAGATTAGGATGACATTTATCTCCCTCCCAAAAATCGACAGCTTGACCTGAAAAATAAATTAGAAAAACATAAATTGTTGTGCATGGAAACAAAAAAAAAAAAAAGTTCTACCAGCATTCATCAGCAATAAACACCAATTTTCAAAGCCTCGTGCATTGTAACATGACCGTAGCGAAAGAAATATATGCAGGTGATAGATTTTTGTTTACCTGCTTAAAGTGCCCATGGACAAGAGCTACTGTCCAGAGAGTATTGCGGCACCTTGATCGAATTGGCTCTGTCAGGAAAGTGTTCCAGACAAATAAATTTTCATAAGGCATTTCTGTCATTCCTGCAGACGTGACGTTCTGCTGCAAGCTCTGCATGATGGGATAAGTGTAGCTATAGAAGAAATCCTTGGTGAGATCAACACTTGCCAAAAGCTTCTTGTACCTATTAGATACGCAATAATATTTGCGAAATTGAGTAAATAGGGACCGACACCAGCAAATTCAAAATTTTGAAGCAGGCGCAGAAAAGAAAAGGCATGTTCTTATACCTCAACTCATTCTTAGAGGTTGCAATATCTGTTTGCACCGATGAGTGTGGGATGGTGATCATCTGGCTCTCGTCTATACAATAAATAGCATGCCCACAAATGCAACCGATTTGACGGCGCTTGGTGACTAGGATCAGGTAATAAGACTCCAGAAACTTTATGCAACCTATAACAAGAAACAATGACAAGAGGATGAGACTGATTTGTCCAACATATGTCAGCCAACAACTTGGGGAAGAAACACAACTAAGCTACTAATTAAACATAATTAAGCTACTAACTGCGACGAGAAGCTGCCATTGACTAGGTTTCACAGTCAAAATCCAAAAGTCCAATCCAGCGCAACAGAGGTCGGTGACACGAGGAATGAATTGTGCAGGCCAACAATCACTGAGAAAGGGGGAGGGACCTGCGATTCCATAGGCCTTGGTAACGAAGGTGAGGCCGCCGGTAGCGCGGTTGCCCTCGTCGATGCGCTGGAGGAGGCTCTTGACCTCCTGCAGCGAGTACCAGACGGGGTCCTCGCTGACGTTGAGCTCGGACGGCTCGGAGCGGTCGATCTTGAGCACCCGGAACCACCGCTTCTCCCGGGAGCTCCCGATCACGTAGAACCTCTGCAATTCGTTCGTTCGTTCATTCAGCCAGAGCGAATTCCCAAATCGAAGGGGGGGGGGGGGGGGGGGGGGAGTGGAGTGGTCGTGTTACTCACCGCTCGCGTCTCGTAGAGGCGGAACTTCTCCAGCGTCGCCGCCGCGGCCGGGTCGTCCCCGTCCGCCGCCCCCGCCCCCGCCGCCATGGATCGAGATGCCTCCGCTGTGGACCGGTTGCGCGGCGCGCGAGATGGATGGAACGAAAGGGCAAAGCGTAATCGCAGCCGATTTTGCGACTTGGTTGTGTACGTAACTCAGCTACGTTGGCGTACTCCTCTGCAAACAGTATTAAAAGGCGTCATCTAATTCCGATGGGCCAAGAGTCGCAAAAAAATTCCAACGGCCAAGCTGATTGGGCCGTAGTTGTTATCACAGATTCGAAATTTAATGGGCCGCATTGGACCTCATTTTCATTTCTACAAGGCCATAAGCAGATGCTAATTCCATCAAGCCGTACAGAAATCGTTTTCAGGAAAAAAAAAACAAAAAACTGTGCAGAGCTTCATGGCCGCACCTAGAACATGGAAGCTTCTCACAGCACTAAAGAGCACGCAACCCTCTGACACGACGATCATTTTCGCCACCGACCCAGTTGGCTAGTAAAGTTGGACACTGTAGCAGTAACACGCACTCGTCTGGCACGACGAAGTGCACACAACGAGAACAGAAAGCCAAAAGGCCAAAGTAGAAACGAACGCTTCAAACAAAAGCATAGCCCATGCAGCACAAGGGCACCAGCAGGACCAAGGAAAGCTCAATCATCTACTATCATCATAGATCTGAAAACCCTCCACTACAACACCACACCGACACCACAGTATCATCAGCCAAAGACAAAGGAAAAGGATTAGCACACAAAGTGCACTGCACAGATCAAGAATGGACAAGTGCCTGAGGCCAAGGCGGCCTCCCCCAAGACATCCATGTATAACCCTCCATTGCCCCACTGAGCATAGGATCTATGCCTGAAGAATGAAACCCTGTATGTACCGCTACCCTCCTTCAGTCGCTACAATCAGTGCTGCCGCTACACGAGCTGCTGCCGTCCCTGCTGTGCAGCGAAAGGCCCCTCATGTGGCTCGGCAGGTTGACGACACCACCATCCAGGCTCTTCTCCCTGAAGAACCGCTCCCTCTCGGCGTGCTTGGAGGGTGGAGGCGGGATCAGTGGTGCAGGTTCAGGCCTCAACTCTGAGTCTGATGACCGCATGCTCAGTCCCCCAAATCTCTTGTCAGGTTGAGGTGGTTCGATGGTGAGAGGGCGTCGCGTCCTGTCCTCTGGTATGGAAAGGAACGATGGGAAGGAATCGTCTGCATTATCTTGTGATAGAGCCTTCCCCTTCCGCAGTCTGTTTCAGTAGGAAAAAAATATTATGCAAGCCAGCATACCACCGTTGAAAGAAGAGAAGAGAACAGTGACTAATCCTACCTCCGATAGAGACTTTCAGCATCTTCCTCCTCTTCTTCCTTCAGATTAGAAGCTACTGTCGTGGTCGGGGGAACCGAAAGCAACGCATCATGCCGGACGAGGACCTTCTGTAGCTCTTCATTTAGCTCTATAGCTTGTGATACCATCAGTTCATCCCTACCATACAGTAATATAACCATGCCAATTTCAGCAACTTATAAGAAATCCTCAAGTAAAGGAACAAAAGCAAAAGTACATGCCATTACTAGCATTGACAAATATAAACCAAAATAATTTTTTCAACAGTCGATACAAGCATGTGGCACTATGCCAAAGCGACACAAGAACTTCAATATGGTAATAAAATCTCGAGTGTACCTTGATGTCATAACCAGGTGCATTATTCGTTGCTTTTGAAACGTACATTGCTCCACAAGATCCAATACAAATTCATCTGTTGCTCCCTACAGTAATGGAGCACCAAGACATGAGAGTTTTGAGTAGCCTAGCTTTACAGGGAAGATGCAAAGTTATCTTCCTCAGAACAAAGGTATGAATTTAAAAAAAAAATCTAACATAATCATAAAAATTGAAAAGAAGCAGATATCAATAACATAACTGGTGATGCAAATGATGATTTCATCAATACCTCAGGGTGTCTAGGGTCCATGGAATTAAGAACATCCCTTAAAACTTCCATCACACTTGAGGCTTTCCGCACTATACTGAAATACAACAAATATAGAGTATTAGAGTTAGAATGTTCGAATATCCATATGGATTTGAGGAACAGACAAATTAATACTATTCGGTTCAATTAGCTTGTTCTACACCGAATATATAGTATCAGGACTGGGGATTATAATAGAGATGACCAAGGCAGCCAAAGGTCACCTAAAATTATGTGCCATAAATTTCCAAACGAATGGAATAATGATGAAGAAATGCATGATAATTAATAACAGACACAGAGTAAAGAAGTGTAAAATAAAATTCACTCTATGCTACACAATATCATAATCACCCACTTCTTCAAAGAACATGGCAACTGGCCTGTACCATAAATAGTAGCTGGACGGTGACAGCAGTCAGAGCCATCAAAATGGGAAATAGAACAACCACAGGCACTCTGAATTCTAAAGTGACGTGCAATTCAAAGATAAAAGCGTCTACACAAGGTGACAGCGCGCAACTTCATACTATGAAAAGTATACGGTCATGGCTGGCTCATAGCAGTATAGCACACCGGAAGTATGAGAATGAGTGGATCTATCACTATCCAACTAGGAAATTGACAAATAAGATAGTCTCCTTGTAACTTTTGAACCATATACTAGCATCCTAGAATGTTAAAATGCTAACTAAATGTGTATAAGAATATTTAAAAACAAATATATTCAAATGTAACTAGAGATGCCAAAAAAAAAAAAAAAAAAAAAAAAAAACCTTATGTCTGCAGCAGGCTGAGTGGGCATTTCCTGCTGACCACCATTCAATTTGGTAGACAAGCTTTCCCTAAATGCTCCTGTTCTTGTTTCTGGGGCTGGCACTTCTGCTCGTGTGACAACAATGTTTTGGCGATTTGAAAATTGCACACCAGCAGACTGTGGAAACAAGTAAAACAACAGTCTCAGCTACACATCAAAATAAACACGCAACAACAAAAGACGGATGTGTTCTATTATAAGTAAACAAAAAAGGAATATTTGAAGAGATAAATAAGAGTCATGGAAGTGGGTAGGTCATAAATCCTCCAACTACCTAACAAACGACAGAGTTTGCGTAACACGTTACAACTCCAATATTATCCTTAAATCCACTAAACAATTTCCAAATGCAACTTTCTTTAGAAGGAATAAATTACAAAGAGAATACACACAAAAGGAAAGAAATTAAGCCCAAGAATTAAAATGTAAAATACGAGACGTACCACCAAGTCATAGTATGCTTCGTAGAACTGAGGGAACTTTGCTTTAGCTCCGCCAAGTGATGTTTGGGTTGCATCTAACAAAAGAAATATTTTTTCTCGAACCGGTAATTCTGTCTGCATTCAAGGTGATGTGGTAAGTCAACATCAATTAATCACGTCTCTTAATAAGTAAATTTCCGCAACTCTCAACCAACATTCGGTGACTTATAACTACACCTTTTTCTTCACTATCTTCACAAGTATCGGGAGAAGCCCATTATCAATGACCTGTCTGTGGATAGGCTCTCCACAGTTATTCAGAAGCATCTCCAATAGCTGAAACAGATAGCAGCAAATCAGGCGCACAGGGTTATTCACATTAGAATGTGCCTGTTAAAATTCTACAAGGAAAATTTCAGGTCATTTAGGTAGAGTATAATGAACAAATGCAAGGACCGTTCCAGATACAGTAAAAAGTCTTAGCACTGCAGTTGATAATTGATAGTCGGGTGCATAGAACTCACCATAACAGCATAGAGTTGAGTATTCTTGCTCCTGCTCCCTACACACTTCTTGATTGCCTTGATTATGTCCTTGGCTTTCCTGGTGACAGTAACAGGAAACAAAATTTAACAGGCCGTTCAATTAAAAAAAAAACACTCTTCCTCTTTCCAAATGGCAATTCAACAGCCACGACTTAAATAAGCAAAACAGAAGGGAAGCCAACTAGCAAGGATGAACCGATATCTGCACCACCACCACCAGATCAACTCGTCTGGAACACAAAAGAAACCAAGGAGGGAAGAAAAAAATCTAACTCGCTATCCCCATCTTGAATCGCAACGAACCACCAGTGATTTCTAACGGAGAATCTAGATGATGAGGAGGAGGAGAGGGAAGAGAAGGGAACGGGAAGCGTACCCAGGATCCCGCGCCACGAGCTCGCAGATTTCGATGTTCTTCGTCCAATCCATCTCCTTGAGCTTGTCGCTCGTCGCGGCCTTCACCATATCGGAAGCCATACTCTCGTCCTTCGCTTCCTCCAACCTCTACCAACCCTTTCCTATTTTCAGCAAATGCAAACCTGAAGCAACACAGGATGGAGGATTAGTAGTCTAAACAAGCAAAGAGAAAATGAGACGCGTCCGACTGTAAGGACCGAGCCCTTGAACTGAAATCGCCACCAGAGAGCACGAAAAGAACATTCTTGCCGGACGAAGGGAGAGGAGATGCAATCTTGGAGCGGAAGATCGCATCGACGGGAAGGGAGGAGAAAAAGGGGAAACAGTGGCAGCGAGCGCATAACCTGGACCGGCCGCGGATGCCACGGGAAGCGGTGCTAGTCTCTGCAGGCAGACGGCAGCGACGGCGGCGGCGGCGGCGGCGGCGGCGAGGCCATGACGCGTGAGGCAGCAGAGGCGCAGCGGTGATCTCACTTGGTGGAGGGAGAGCACGGCCGGCAAGAGAGCGAGACAGGCTAGGGATTACGGAAACTTCTTCGTCATACTAGTAACAAACCTGTCCTCCCTTTTTTTACAGATTGCACCCCGTGTTTTTTTCTGGTGACGGCGCGGCGGGTCGCTGTCAAACGCGTTGCCTCATCGAGGATAGCGCCAACCGGGGGTGCAAAGGAAATTTCTGAGTACTGCTACTTAGCTCTTGCTCCCGTTTTCTCTCGTTAATCGTTATACCAGGTGCAGAGAAATTACCTCTCTCCCTGTACATGTCTTTCCACTGCTAATACATTAAATATGAAGAAATTTATCAAACGGTTTCTCTCGTTATACACTTCGTTCGGTGTCGGAGCCAACCAGGTGGACAGGTGAGCCATAACCCACCTGAGATCATTTCTTCTTGAGAGCATACATAAAATGCATGAGCGAGATAATGTTGAAGTCGGTCGTATGACCGTGCGTTTACCAGTCAGCGGTCACTCCGTCGACTGGACGACCAAGGAAAGTTGACCATAGGGGCTATAGCAACCTACTAGGAATTTACAAAAACGTGAGGTGCCTAGACGTCAGAAAAAAAATGAGAAGAGGGGCGCGGAGCCCGACACGTGGGCCGCACGGAGACTGCGGCGGTCTATGGCCGCGTGGACCCGGTCCGGGGCGGCAAGCGAAGGCCGGTTCGGCGGCGTGGGCCCGGCGACGAGGGGCGTGAGAGGAGAGGCGCACATGGGCTGTGGGCCCAAGAGCGTGCGTGCTAGCCTGGGTACGATGCGCGGGCTTTTTTTTTT
The DNA here is from genome assembly GCA_001602315.1 of Zoysia pacifica. Classification (NCBI taxonomy): domain Eukaryota; kingdom Viridiplantae; phylum Streptophyta; class Magnoliopsida; order Poales; family Poaceae; genus Zoysia; species Zoysia pacifica. The sequence continues at coordinate 162,374 of BCLH01000373.1, forward strand.
TTCTACGCGCGGGCTTTTTTGTGCGAGCCTGGGTACGACACGGGAATTAGGCTGCTGACTTGTGGGGTCTTCTCGCTTCGGTGGGTCCCCGACCGGTGGGGCCGAGGGAGGATGAAGCGGGTGAAGTGGACGTTTTGTATAGTGTGATATGTTATTTTTGTTAATGTTGTTGTTCACGCAACAAATAATTATTTGAACCATATATGTTTTATATTTATATTGACTATAAATTAATTATGAATGTAAAATTAAAAAATATTAAATTTACTTTTTTAAAATAATAATTTACATATGAATCAGTGAACAATATGGTGTGTTACGGTTATTTTACATATAAACAGTCTTATAAGCTTTCAAGGTAATATAGACAAAACCTACAGCTCACAGCTGTTTCAACCAAACGATTTTTTAGCTTTTTTACAGCTCACAATCTACAGCAACTTTTTTATAACTTACAGCTCACAGCTACTTTTTTACACATGACAGCTCAATGAAACACATGCTAAACTGCTGCTTGCCCCAACACCAGAGGCCCGGCCCCAGGAACTAAAACATGGCTGCTGCTATCTCTCTCTTCAGGCTGGCGGGGCGAAGGGAGGATGAGGCTGGTGAAGTGGACTAGAACCAGAATTTGGTGGACACATTACAGCAAGACCACCGCATGGCAAATGTAGTTGTATTTCATTTTCGACAAACCATGACGGTCTTATATATAACCGTTGCACTGATGGATGATATTGATTTACACCATCGAATTACTGCAAGTTTTTCAACCTTTTGCTTCCATTGTTAGGCGTTTCTGATACTCTTTCAGGTTAAGAGCCCTCTTAGCCTGCAAAACTATCAAAAGCTAGCGCCATGTGTAGGGAGGAATTAATAAATTTGGTGGAAGTTAACGGTCCACATCACGTGCGCCTCTCGATGGAAGACTAATTAATAAAGGTTAGCAGCATAATTCAGTTGATTAGTAGCAGTTGGTCGTAGGATTCTTTAGCAGGACGGACGCCAGCTCCTCAACTGTCCGGCGGGGATCCCAGTTCGTCCATCTTCCAGTGGCCACCTCCAAGTCAAGCTGGCATGAGGCAAAACTTCCTCTCGGCCCGTTGAGCGGTGGTCAACTCAAGTCGCTAGACCAGCACTACTCCGCCGTAGCTTGGACTCAGTGCTAACATCACCTGTGAGATTAGCTGATCAATCTGTACGCACAGCACAAGAGACCATTTCGGTTTTAAATTATTAACGCTGGCTGGCCGATACTTCTCTAGAGTGTTCTCTCCCTCTCAAAATAAATGTTCAGTGTAGTCAAATTTGTGTTTTACTAATAATTTGTGTAAATATAAATTATTTTTGATATATATAAAATATATATTATAAAAGTATTTTTTATAAAAAATTTTAAAAAATATAAATACTAAGTTTTTAAAGTTAATCAAATCTATAAAAATAGTTGGTCAAAAGCAACTTTGATTAAACACAAACGAACACTTATTTTAGAACGAAGGCAGTAAGTAAATATCAACAAATCAAAACAAAAAAGAGTATATAGTACTCCTAAGTTATTAAAATATTTTTTAAAAAAATAAAACTTTAGTACCAGCTGCTGTTCATATCATTATGTGCCTGCCTGCTGGCGGCTGTCCAGGCTGCCATTCGATGATGGCACAGGTATAAATCATCTTGTTCTTATCATGTTGCAAAAAAATGGAACGTATGAACTGGTTTTTTAGCTGGGCCGGGATTACTCGGCGGTAGCCTGCCTTGAAGGAGTATCCAACACCTGCTTAGCCACAGTGGTCCATCATCTCATCCGTGCACCCACCAGGCGCATGTTATAATTCACACTGCTTGTTTGTTCTGCCTGACTCTCTCTCTCTCTCTCTCTCTCTCTCTCTCTCTCTCATGAAAATATGTGGCCACAGCCGTGCAAACAACAGCAGCTTAAGTTAACACATAGAGGGCAGCTGATTGCCTGAATGCCTGCTTATTTCTTCACGAGATATGGACCATTAAAGGTAGAGTGGCCCGATTCGTTAATTGTTTCCACGAAGGTATGGGCCCAGATGGAGGACGATAGGCTCCGCTCGGTGGGCCGTCATTCATTTACCCTTCACTCTCCTTTCCATTTGCGGTGGTCCACGCAACCGCATACTACCCTTTCTTCAGAGAATGACATAGACACACAGTAATGCTTCAAAAATCACTGAACAGAGGGCAATTTCCTAACCTTACCTTCTGCAGATTAATCATGTCATTGTTTAATGGGCTCTTTTCTTTATCCGGATCCCTGACTGACACTGAACAACCGGCCTAACTCCTGCTGTATTGTGAATTTTACAATATAATGGGAGCATCTAGGACACCATTCCTAATGTCATCACAGCCTGTATTTTATTAACAATTCACAACCTGCATGAAGAACACATGTGATTGGCCGATACACAGGTACTCTTTCTCTAGTCTTATCCCAATCTAAGTCAAACTCTCCATCCCAAGAAGCAAACCAAAGCAACCACATCAAGTCATGGGATCTTATGCGTGGTACTTAGAGATGAGATAAAATTGGGAACAGAGAGATACTGTAGCTTCAGCTAGACAGTTTAACAGCTTCAGCGGCACATGGTAAGTTTCAGTCTATCTGAATTCACTGCCCCATGCATATCAATTTATCTTTCTCGTTTTGACTGAAGCCATCACTACCTGTTGGATCATGGATGAGATACATGACCAGGGAGGAGATTAAAAAGCTGAATGCGAGGTCAATTATCAGTGTTAATTTGCTCCAGAGGATCAGATCAGGATTAGCTGCATAAACGTCACGTCATGACGTCCGTCCGTAGATTGATCGTTTCGTCAGAGGGGCTATCTTAAGAAGAATCCGCATGAACGCATGGATCTGCCCGCTAGCTGTTCTACTACAAATAAACGGTGTCGAAAGAGACAAAGAGCTTACATTGGTAGCAGTGAATACTGACCTGGATTCTAGTAGAACAACCAAACGCTACTTGTATACTCCGTCCCTTTTTTTTTTTTTAAGTTGACGTCATCGTTCACTTTTAAATTTAATTTTGATTATTCGTTTTATTAAAAAAATATTGTTCGAATGTGTAAAATTTTAAGTTGAGATTCAAATAACTCTAATGATAAATCAAAATATATGAAATTTATCAAAAAAAATTGAATAAGACAAGTAGTCAAAGTTGAATTTAAAAGTCAACGACGACGTTAATTAAAAAACGAAGGAAGTATATCTGATTCCCGTGTCCAATGAATAGACGCCTCGTGGTATCAACAAAACAACTATTCAGATTCTTGTTTATATAAAAAAAATAAACTGTCGTGATAGGCTGATGATGGCTTGAAAGTGGTGTTCTAAATAAGTGGAACAGCTAGCTATCTTATTAGTGATAAGTACGCAATTCAAGAGCAGTAGGACGCTCATTCAAGTAAATCGATCCTTACACTTGGTATAATTAATTGTATACGCAATTTGGTCCCCTATTCCAACAAGCTTATCCTCAAGAATTCTAAATTTTACTAGTCATCATCACAGACTATCGTTAATTTATTTATTTTTCCTTGAAACTATCAAAGAATTCTTATAACTAACAAAAAAAAAAAAAGAAAAGGTCATGTAGAAGAAATATCACAAACATTTTGTAACACTTGGAGAAGCTGTAGTTTTACAGCCTGGATTCGGATGTGGATTGCCAATTGTTTTTTAATCAAACCAAAATATAGAACATATAACAAGTACATACGCCAACGCGTGAACTGTTAAACATGTCGAGGCCAACTGCATCAAGCGAATTAACCATTTCTAGGCCTAGTAAGGACATGAACCACCACGCATATTTTACTCTCAACAATAAGCCATTTGCTGTTCTGACTTCACATCCAGGGATGCCAAGAACGACAACAAGAGAGATCGCTCAAAAACAAATGCAACAACAAGTTGACCCCATCATCATTTGCCTCAAGAAATTTCAGCCAGTGAGCTCGCATCTCTGCGTAATAAGTAGCGGAGTATTTGTTGAGCCCTTTGGCTCACACGAGATACTACAACCAGGCCAGCAGTTGAGATGGAGAGGAAGAGGAAGCAGATGGAGAAGGGCAAGTCTCAGCTGAGGATGACCATGGAGGAGCTCTCTTTGTTCAGTCCACGAGATGGGAAAGAAGATCAGGTGCAGGTGCAGGAGAAACCAAAATCATCCACCTTGGGCCTCCTCTGTCTCTCCAAGCAGCTCGTCCGTGTTCTTGGTTGGTAACTGATGTAATGTTCTCCCATGTGCAATTACCTTACACCACTGAAATGGGTTTCATTTTTAGTTGCGATTGATTAACTTTCAGGAAAGTTCCTAGTCCAGTGTAAGTATCATGAAGTTGTTGTTGATATTCTATTGTTTGAATACATGTCCTTCAGAGAGTTTATTGGATAGAGTGAGATAATTTTTCTAGAGTTCAGTTAAGGTGATTTTATCACTCAGTTTTTCTTTGCATTTCTGAACATGTACAGTACAGGCTAGAAAGCAAAAATTTTAATTTCTGTCTCTAGGTGATGCGTTCATGTGTTGAGGGTTCGTTTAGACTCATTATTATCTTTGACTTGTGTCATTCGAGAAATTCGGTTTGAACCCTTCGTGCCTTGTTTGATTCTTATTAATTACAGGGCAGAGAGAGTGGACTTGTCAGTTTTATACTCATTTTTTATTACCATTGATAGTAGTATCATAACAAAAATGCCATGTTAAATTGTGGAGGGTGAATTTTGCAGAAATATTTTCTTTGCTTTCCCGTTTGTTAAGCTCTCCATTTTGCATGTGAAAATTCATGCTGGACTTAAAATTTCTTCCTTATTTTGTCGAGGAAGAGGAGATTGGGCCAACATTACTAGTTCTGAGGCAAGACATCCAGCAAAATGTCCAGGTAATCTCTAATTTTCGAATGCACACTGGACCCGACATTGGCCATGGAGTCGATTCCTCTCTTGCCAGTCAATACTCTGGGGTGGCAATATCTGATTCTTCGCCGCTCTTCCTCCAGAGACTCGAGGATCTGCATGACAGAGACCCTTCAAAATACGCGAGCTTAACGGTAATAGTTACAGAGGAAGTGGAGGAAGGGACATCGAAGAAGACCACCAGCTGCACCAGAGCTATCATCTGGCTGGCTAGGTAGATGAAGTTCTATTTTGTTTGACATTCATGTCTGCCATGGCAGTTATCCATTTAGCTGAGAGCCTCTGCACGCTGAATTACATGTCCAATCAGGTCAATAAAATTCTCAAAACATTTATTGGAGAAGCTGCTGAAAACACCTGAGTCGAGTCTGGAAGAGGCTGTGGAAGAAGCATACAGATGTACTCTGAAGCAATGGCATGGCTGGATCTCTTCAGCTGCTTACAAGGTGTCCTTTGATTTATTGCGTTATGAGCAGTTAGAGCAACATAATATCTGAATATTTGGTTGTCCAGAGCTCACAGTGCTCTATATTTTTATATTCCTGACGATTATTCTTCCTGAAGTAGTAATGCAGTTGTTGGTAGGTATGTTTCGTTCGCTGACCTAATCTGCTCAGCATATTTGCAAAATGTCAGGTGGCACTGAAGCTTGTTCCAGAAAGAGATGTCTTCATAGCCTTGCTGATGGGGAGCTGTCAGAATTTTGAGGATCTTGAAGAAGATGCGAAGACCTTGATCTGTGCTGCTCAGCCCATACTGGATGAAATCGATGCTGTTTTGGTACTCGTTTCTAACCAACCATATACTTATAAGCCTGTATAGTTTGCATGGTTTGGTCAGAATTTGCTTATGCAGATCACTGCATATGGTTTGCAGGTCAAGCATGACTTGGACAAGCTGAAATCCAGTTAAGCCGATTACATGTTTGCTGTACATAACTGCAGAGAAGCTTAACCTTAGCTTTTTCGCTTGTAAAATTGAAAGTCCCTTTTTCTTTTCTGGGGTGATTGCTTGTAAATTTGAAGTGATAATTTGCGTGTGTCCCGTGTGTTTCTGTTGCCATAGTTTTAGTGGATCTACACCCTGCTCGAGTTAGAGTTATAGTGTGCTTGTTTCCCCTTTCTTTAAATAGAAAATTACCTAGTTCTTCCAGACTGGGTAGCTCCTATGTCCTAGCCTTGTATTTTCAGTGTATGTTGCCTGAAATTCAGAGGAATGTGAGTACAACGACTTCAAGAAGATGAAAAGAAGCTGTGTTTTCAGGGATTTTCTTGGCAGAATGTCTCTTCTTCTTAATACAATGCCCTGGATGCAGTCTTATCCCTGCATGTACAATTTTTTTTTAAGATAAAAAGAGAAAAACAGGAGAAGCTACTGAGACGTCAGGCGTGACATCTTGATTCATGTCTGACAGCACCAACCGCCAATAATTTTCTCTTGTAGACCTTTTTGTTCGTTTGCTCTTTCCGGATGCAGAGCACAAACTGAAGGAAGCATGAGTTGCACCCAACTATCTGGATGAGAATCAGCTCACACACTTGCACTCTCCCAACAATATTTTATACTTATATTATTAGCTGCTTTGATTTGTATTGCAGTTAGTCAGCAGTGCAAACTAACAAGATATTTAACCTTATCAGCAGGAGACAATTAATATAATTTTGCACGTCTTTGTCCACATTTTTATATTTCATGAGCATCCCTGATGGTGTGCTATGCTCAGCATTGATGCATAGAAAGAGAGGGAGAGAAAGATAGTACTACAACTTGTTGAGAACCTTTCTATTTTGGTTTCAAACTTTTTGAGGGTTGGGGTTGTTGAGCAGTCATCATTCAATATTTTATTTTAGACTCAACTGCTTTCACAGTTTCAGAAACATAACAAAATTTTACAAAAGTTTTAAAAAGTTGATGCCTGCTGCAGGGTCAAGGAAAATAGTCTCTCGTTTTGGGCCATTCATTTCTGTTCTTTTGGGGTACACTAAACAGTATTGGGCTTTGTTGGCTAGCACAGAGAAAAAGAAAAACACTTCCGTTGTTCGGCTTGCACAACGTACTGATTGCTGAACATGAACAGTGATGACGCCTGATTGGTTTGCTTCTCAGTGCTGCACCCTGTATACGGTCAGCAAGCAGTCAGCCCAAGTTCCCAGCTCTCACAGAGGCAGAGAGAGGCACAGCAAAGTCCATTGCTTTGCATTGCCCAGTAGCAGCAGAAAGAAGCCACGATGATAACGATATGCTCTAGTAGGGTGAGTGACTAGGTGGTCGGCCATGTCGTCTATGCGAGCAAGAACACCCTACTCTAAATGCCTTGGGAAACCAAATGTCCCTTTTGGTTTTCTGCATGCTCACCTCATAGGCAAGGGTTTATTCACTCTGTTCTGGCGGGTACTGTACTCTACTTCACTGCCTGCATCATCGATCCTTTTGAAATCATGGCCTCTGCAGCTGCGCACTCATCAGGGGCACCTTTTATCTTCTCATTTCTCCCGGCCGTTTGATCGGCCAACCTCAAATGCTCTCCCATGCTACAGACTTTGCATTACTGTAAGTTGACACTGCATTTAGTAGAAAATGATTCAGAATCTCTAAAAAAATGACCAGGACTGAATTCCTCTCTTCTTTAATGAAGAAGATTCAGACAAAAGCAAACACCAAATTGACATTCAGATTGTCTCTGTGATGCATCCATCATCATCATAATCGATATAGGACTGTATGCGCTAAGATCGGAGGTGCCTGACGAAAAGCCAGGCATGGTTTTTGCACAAGGAAAGGCAAGAAAAGCGCAGGGCTTTCTTTGCCTTCGAAAAGAGCTAGCAGCGCGCGCGCACTGATGCGCGATGCAGAATCTTAAGCGCAAGCTAGGCCGGTCGTCAGGCATTCGATTCAGTGCACATCGCTTCCACAACAGCTTTTTACTCTCTCTCTCTCTCTCTCTTTAATCAGAGAGACGATCCATATTTTACATCTATCTTTACATGGATCACTCATACTAGTACTAAGTGGTAGTGCTGCAGGACTGCACGCAGAGCAGGGACAGGGTCGTCATACTGCATAATGTGCATGCCTGCCGCAGCTGCAACTCGATGCTGCTGCGCTCGCTGCGATGATGGATCGATCGAGTCTCTGGGATCAATGGATCGTCCCAGCCAGCTTCAGTTCTGCACATACGAACTTAGTAACAAGTACGATGCCTTGGGAATAGCTCCAGCTGCATCGATCGATCGGCAGCATAGCTAGCTTTGGCCTCCTCCGCTGCGGCCAAAAGTACATACGCTGCGTGCAGCAAAGGCGCTTCGTTCTTGGACCACCCGGCAAGCACGATCCATTCCATTGATGCAACAACAGCAGCAAGTGAATGACGAAGAAGAAGAAGAACCTGCATCCACTGCTACCCCGTCATTATTTCAACTGACATTGGATCGTCGATGATCCCATGCATCGCCAATCCCAATGAATACCTTCCTGAACCGTCACTCGCTTAGCTCGATCAATGCAGCACTGAGGACGTGCTGTACTAGTAGTACAAGAGTTGCATGCTACTCTTGTACTGGTAAGCTTTTTATTTACAACAACAGTTACTAGTAATACAAAGCTGATGCTCATGCGTTCGTAGATACTAGAATTAAAGTTGATTTATAACTTTACTATGTTTATCTATACATAGATGTTTGGGAGTACCATCCATGATGAACTGGTGAGGTTGGGAGTACATTTCCTTTTCCTTTTTTACTGGATTCGAAAACCCGAAAGGCGAAAGCCGCCTTTCAGGTATGTATAGGCAGCATGAGAGGAAGCTATAGAGGCATGGCCCAAATGTGTACGCGAGTGGCGGCGTAGAGAACATGCTATTTCTCGGCAAGTCCCTCTCAGTCACGGCCGATGCATGATGGCCTTATCTGATCATATCTTTATGCAGAGTAGTTATTCATCGCTGCAACTATGTGAGTTGTCCACATATGCTTACGGATCGATTTATTTAATTTGCATTTCCGCGGCCGGCCCCATCACGCATGCATTATAGTATAATTTATATTTCTCTCTGCTGCAATATCTTCAAGCACACAATTTATGGATCTATTGATCGACGCGTCGAGACATAGATCGAAGCAGGACTATATATATTGTGTATATACGTATAAATACAAAGATTTGATTTTTATCTTTGTTGTTGCGTGCTTGTCCTAATTGTAAGGTGTATAGTGGTAGTACGACTGTCAGGCAGGCATATGCGTTTGCAGGCATGCACAGGACAGGCCACTGGAGTTAGCTTGGTGATCAAAGATTTTGGAGCTTTCCTTTCGATCCTTTCCTAGCTTCAACTGATTTGCATGTCCTATGACATAAATTCCTTTCCCTAGCAGTTACTGATCGATTGATCAGCAGTAACTTCTTCTTTCTAGTACTTGATCGCCCATGATCTTCAGATCAGATAGATCCATGGTTCTTCTGTGATGACAACGTGCAGTGTTCCTTCCATCCATCACCTAACTCTTACTTCCACTTCTGGAAGCGAAGCAGTCGTGCTAAACAAGGCTTTTATATGTTGACCTTTTGCAAATTCTGCTATATTACTTTGCACTAAACAAAGAGAAAGCTGATACGATCTCTAGGGTATGAGATGATTCATGAGTAGTTGGTTGGCGAGGATACCTTCGTGTCATCAGAGCGAGTGTGTGAGGTGTTAGTGGGGTTCCAACTTTTGCCTCCGATCCCAGCAGCAGAAACAATAGATATCAATATCTTCTGCCTCCTAATAGTTTACGCATCCATGTGCAGAGGTATCCACACAAATCTGAGCTAGCTGCTGCTGCTGCCGCCGATAGATGCCATGTATACAGTCTAGCATGCTCAATCTAAGCATATAATACTGCACGCCGGGTGCCATGTGACGAGCCGTAGCTACGACCTTGCAGTGTTTCCTAGATTCCAACTTGCACTGCAATGAAGGCACTGGTTGCACCGATCTTCATCATCTGATTAACAAAAGGCAAAGAAGAAAAGAATTCAACATATATGCATTAGCTCTCTCTATCTATCTCTGTCTCTGTATGTGGGTGTGTCAAGAATAATCACAAACACATTGAATCCAAATTATTCGGTACATACCTCTTTATATCTGCGGTATGTGTCTAGGTATGGCCATGTAGCAACATTTTGCCCATTTATGCGCACCAAGCATGGCCTACATCTCTTGCTAAAAATAATTGAATGTGCGCAACTAAAAGGTCACCATCCAGCTTTCATCAAGTACATGGAGTTGACAAAATCGATCAGAAATTAACTATGTCAAAAAAGGATTGCTGAAAAGAAGATCACTGTAGCTAGGGCATCCACAGTCCCATGCACCGAGCTGCTTTATTTGCTCAGAGTGAGCTTTGCCTTAAAAGAGCCAAATGAGATAGTAGTATATTAGAAGCCTTCCTTTTGGAAAGCACGATGAAATGTCATAGCGAATTGCGTGTATATGTGTAGAGCTTTACATATGAACCAAAAAGGATATTAACCAATCTAGGAATTGAATCGTGCTAGCTAGGATGTAGCCCTGACGGGCACAGACGGTAGAGCTACTCATTCCGATATAGGCAACGTTTTAGGCCTCCTTTGGATTGAAGAGAAAATTTCTTATTTCTGCGTTTTTCCTGTGAAATTGAACTAATTACTGTGAAAATCCTGCGCAATTCCTGTGAAAATCCTGCGTTCCAAAGGAGCCCTTAGGGTTGCTGTTGCTGAATTGGCTTGGATCATCAACAAGATCTACTAACAAATGTAAATAATTGATAAGAGCGCCATGCATGCCAGGTTAATCTTTGGATTGATCTGATAACTGTCCTGTTGACCACTCTGGAACACACCTTGGATACAGAAGTGCAGCTGCAGAGGTGATTGATTTTAGTAGTTATAATGTTTTTTTATGCATGGATGCCTGGGTTTAGAGGAAGGAAATTGGGATGTGTGATGGCCACGTTTGTCTTGATTCCAAATTGCTCCAACACTTTGAAATTAGATACTATTTATGATCCTTGTAAGAACGGCCTGCATCCCTGCAGGATAACATTGTTAAGTAGAGTTGGTCAAGTGGTAACTGATTGATTGATATATCCTCAATTCCAAGGTCCAAAACAATTAATTCCTTTGACAATCCAATCCCTTCTAGTAGCATGCATGTAGGTTCATGCAATACTCTATATGTAGTCAATTATTCAATTGAAAAGCATATCTGCCATTTGCTCAGGAAACATATTAGTCTGCATGTTTTTATACTGCTTTGTTTCCTTTTTAGAAAACAGCAGGATGTACCCCAATTTAGAAATGAAAGCAATCTGAAGAGCACTGCACATATAATAAAGGCAGTTTTGGTATTCATCAAGACTCATTAGCTTAGTCTTTATTTGATCAGTAGCGCATACTTAGCTATAGTGCACGGAAGATAGTGAAAGAATCTGTAATTCACATGCCAATGAATAATTGTATCGGTGGAACAGAATCTTTATACTGGTCAGTTTACTCCCCGAGATTTACAGAGCACGCACTTGGTGAACAAATGACGGAGTAGCTTGATTAGCTAGACGATTAGCATGCAGATAGGCTGTGTCTATCTTTAGGAAGCAACTGCCTGTCTACCTGGGGAGGGACGGTGTACATTGGCTATAGCAGGAAACCTAAGAATTAAATGCCTCCACTCGTCACACATAGAGTACGAGAGAGAGAGAGAGAGAGAGAGAGAGAGAGAGAGAGAGAGAGAGAGCTTCTTGTCCACAAGAAACATGGAAGTCCATGCTCCTGCTCCCATAGAAAAACCTCATTTGTCAGTATCGATGGGTTGCAAGTAAATGCCTATGGTGCAAAGAGGTTGCGCCAAAGGAGTTGTAGATCCATACGAGTATTAATCAGCCCACTGCCAAATACAGTTGAATCATCAAGTGATTCAATTTTGAAAAAAACGAATTTTCTCGAGGAAACTCATAAGATAAGGGAGTACTTGCAGTAACTACAATGAGTTCTATCCTGGTTAATTCCTTGAGATATATGGATGGAGAGAATTCTAGGGTTCCCAGCAATGGTCCGGCCTGACAATTTAAATTCCAGCATTCCCAACGGTGCCTTGAGTTGGATCTACTTCGTACCATGAGCAACGAGTGACAAGTGAAACGATAGATGAAGCTTGAAAGGTTACTCGCAGTAGAAGACGGAAGAAATAGGGGAGAGAGGAGGAAGACCTTGGGATGTGTGAAAGCGTGCAGGACCTTCACGAGGGTGCAGCACTGCAGCTGGGCTGAGAGTCTCTCTCTCCTCTGTCTATTCTCTCTCTTTGATTGGAACCGCATGCATGCTGGTACTTAGTACTAGAGAGAGAGAGAGAGAGAGAGCAGGGGTACTACTCCCGCATCAGCCTTGCATATGCATGCGTCCTCTGTCTTCTTCTCCGGTTCTCCCTCTCTCCCTGCTGCCGCTGCAGCAGCTTGATCATTATTCTAGTCCTCCCATTGCTCTCATGCATCACCGTTGCCATATTTAGTAACCACCACATGCATCATGAGTTGACCCCACCCCCAGCTTACCATCTTGATTCATTGAGGGACGAGAAGAATTCTTCGGACAAGAGCATTGTCCAAATTCAACATTACGTCTACACGTTTTTTACATGTAACCTGCACCAAAGAATGTAGCTTGAGCATACGGTTCAGCATCATGTCTAGTACAGGTTTGACCATTGTCTATATTTAATGTAATTTTGGATTGGATTAAGTAAAGATGGCTGCTTTGCTTATGTAATACTACTTTCGTTCTTAAATTGATGTCGCTGTTGACTTATAACATTAACTTTGATTATTTGTCTTATTTAAAAAATTAGTTCAAATATGTAAAATTTTAAGTTATGATTCAAATAACTTTAATGATAAATCAAATCATAATAAAATATATGATATTTATTAAATTTTTTTAAATAAAATGAATGATCAAAGTTGATGTTAAAAATCAACAGCCATATCAATTTAAAAACAGACGGAGTACTCCACTTGTACTGTAATAATACTGCACATGTGTGATTCGCTTGTTGCTCTCTTTTTGCGAACATTGAGCAGGAGCTCTTTCATCATGATCTCTAAGTAGAAAAAGAAAGCAAGTTTTGGGTTACATCAGAGACTTTGTTACAAAATGTGTAGGCAACAAATCACTCGTTGCTCTTTGTAAAGGTGTATACTTATTTGCATACAAATTTGGAAATTTCAGTAGAGGCAACAAATCAGTGAGGGGATTGTTATCCATGGCCTTGGCTAGGCACATAGGTGTAGCTCCTAGCTGACGGTGGTCAAAGATATACTGTAGTTGGCAGGAAAAAGTGAGTGAGAGAGGAACCAACAAAGTTCTCTCCTTCAGAATCCTGATGGCGACTTTATATATACTAATACGGTAGTAGTATTATTCACAGAACCTTATACTAACTGCCATGATAGTGATAAGAGAGATTATATTACGCCAAAACATTATTATGGCGAAGTTTTCCTCTCCCTCGAAGCATGCAATGCATATAGTCCGGCCTGTTGGATGATCTACAGCATCATGACAAGCTTTACAGTTACTATCTCTTCAGCTCTTTGCCCTATGTGCCCTTAACCTACCTCTCCTAACACACATCGTGACGCTGCATATATATCAAGGAGTAGTGTCTCTCTGCTTGCACATGGCATTCACAGCCTCAAGCCATGGCAGCTAGCTACAGTAATCTTCTTCTTCTTCTCTCCCAGCAGTAGCTTTGCTTGCTTCTTCCACCTCTCAAACATCTCTCTTCCTCCTCCCACCACTCCCAGCTCCATGCATACATTCTCCTACAATTAGCTGCTATAAAGCCTTCCTATATGTGACCACTCATGGGCTTCCCCTCTCCCTTGTTCCTCATCACTTAGCTTGGGTAGGAAGGTTATTATTGATAGGGAGCAGGAGCTCGTCGCCATCTCTCATCTCCACTCGCTGCATCTAGCTAGCCACCTGCTGCTTGCTGGGCAGGGAAGAAGAGCCTGAGCATGGACAACATCACTCACAACTCGAGCAGCAGCAGCTCTTGGGATTTGGACATGAGCCTGGGCAGCCACCACCATCCTCTCCTCTTCGACAGCCACCCAGCCTCGGCGCCGCCACCGCCGCCTCCATTACCCTTCCACCTTTCCTCCTCCCCCTCACATCATCACCATCCTCCTCTTCATCCAACTCACGGCCACCACCTTCATCATCCCAGCTTGGATCCTTCACCGTCGTCCTCGCTCTTCCCGCCGCCGCACCACCGTCTCCACCATCTGGGCCTCGACATCGACCCAGCTTCCTCCCATCATCACCGGCACCAGCATGAGTACGGCGAGCAGCCGGAACACCACCACGAACAGGACGAGCTGAGGCAGGAAGCGGCGGCGGCCGGAGGCCAGCAGGACGAGCGTGCTGAGGACATCGAGGAAGAGCTCGGCGCCATGAAGGAGATGATGTACCGGATCGCAGCCATGCAGCCGGTGGACATCGACCCGGCCACCATCAAGAAGCCGCGCCGCCGGAACGTGCGCATCAGCGACGACCCACAGAGCGTCGCCGCCCGCCACCGCCGCGAGCGGATCAGCGAGCGCATCCGCATCCTGCAACGCCTCGTCCCGGGGGGCACCAAGATGGACACCGCGTCCATGCTCGACGAGGCCATCCGCTACATCAAGTTCCTGAAGCGCCAGGTCCAGGATCTCCAGCACCAGCCGCCTCAGCAGCAGCAGTTCCCCGCCGCTGCCGGGGCTGCCGTGGCCGGACCCAGCACGTCGCTCGTCGGCCCTCCAGGGCGACCGGGCGCGCCGTTCCTCCCGTTGGGTCCAGGGCCGCTCATTGACTGGGCAGGGCTCGTGAGGCCGGTGGACGTCCACGGGCCGACGTCGTCGTCGTCCTCGTCGTCGATGGGCGGCGCGCACGCTGCCCTAGGCTTTGGGTTCAGCAGCGGCGCCGGTCAGAGCAGCCATGGAATGCACTGAGATGCTAAGGGAGGTTAAAGCAGAAGCAGAAACAGCTTGTATCAGAGGATTAACTAGGATGGATGGAATGACTAGAGAGGTAATTTTGATTTGATCATGCATCGATCTTAATTGTGTTCTTGGCTCCGTGAAATCGATCGAGTAGCTGCTAGCAGTATGTATGTTCCATTCCATCTGTTGTTGTTGGCCTTTTCTTTTCATCAAATTAAGCAAAGAGCACTAATCAATAAGATTAATCTGCTAGGGTTTGTGCCAAATTGTTGTTGGTTTTGCAGCTCCCTCTCTCTCCCGCTGTTCAAGTTTTTTTATTTGTAAGTACTGCTACTGTTCTTCAGTTTTCCCGAATGAAGTTTCAGTCCTGGAAGAAGGTTCCAAAGAACGAACCAAATCAAGTGAAAAACAAATCTTGGCTAGGAACAGGAGTCCAGTATATAAAATATCTCATGCATGCATCTGCATGAGGTGTTGTGTTGTACTTCTACGGGCTTGCGTGTTATGTCAAGGTGGCAGCATGCAACCCAAGCCTGTCACAAGCTTGTTGACCGGAGTTCTGGTTGAGCATGTGATTCGGATCCATCCTCCATCAGAAAGAGAGTCCCGAAACATTCACATTTATTGGTCCGTTATTTGGTGGTAGCAGCTTCTCATCACTCACTACTACAGTAGTAACAGCTTTAATTTGTGTTCTTGAAATTAGAAATCTCTTTTACTATTAATTTGTTCTTGAAAGAAATCCTGTGATCCAGAGGTAGGAGCAAGAGAGAGCTGAGAGATATCCGAGGTCCTAGTTGGAGGAAGGGGAGGAATTATTGGTGCAAGAAATTCAGTGCCATGATCAGTTATGGATGAGTGGTGAGGTGCTGAATTCGATGCACCAAAAATAATTCAGTAATTTGAGAGATGCATAGAGTTCCAAGAGAGGATCGAGAGGCAGAGGGCCAAACCAACCATCCAAAAGCTGTGCATCACCACCTCTATCCTAGTCTACCTCTACCGTATCATGCTTACCTAAGCAAAACATAGACTTGTAGCCCAGCGCCTGCAGTCAGGTACCGATGCCTAGCAGCTACTGTACCGTGAAAATTTGACAACTTTTTTGTTTTATATTTTTTCTCTTGTTCTTTCCCAACAAAAATTCCATTGCGTGCGTCATGCATTTAGATATGCAGCGTCGTGTGTAGGAGTATGTTTCTTTCTTGTCTTCCACAAACTAATCATTCTTATATTGTGGTTTTGTACAATTGTGTTAATAAACTGGATTAGAACCAGGAAAGCAACATTAACTTCCATCTGCTCTGGTATTTCATGTAAACTGTGATGCAGTGATGTAAGCTTCTGGAGAAATATATTGGTTACTTTTCTGTTAGTGTTAATCACGGAAGTTCTATGGTTAATCTATATGAAAATAATTCAACATCTACATTGTGCCTGCACACCATGCATAGTTCAGAGAGCATGCATATTTGTTTCATGATGGCCTGTTTCGATGAAGCTACAATTGTAATAATTCCAATGCTCGATAGTAAAACTTGAAGCGTAGAATGTTGGTTCCTCAATAATCTTGCACCTATAGCACACATCTATCCGACTCCTGATCGACTCTTGGAACTCACTCCCGACCTCTGAGAGTTGAAGATAAACAGTGCGCAACGGAGAAATAGAGACAAATACACGTGAACTGGCCAAATGAATTGCCTTTTTCCTTGCTTTTATTACCAGAGGAAAACCTTCGAATTTTATACACACGCTGCAAGTGCAGCAATAACTTCTTACAACTACCAACTACTCTACTGTACAGCACTATACACCCGACTTCGGCGTCCACGGCCACACTGCGCACGTCGCCGCCTGCGTTGCTACAGTAAAGTCCCGTCGGGCGTCTCGTCGCCTTGGAAACTATCGAAGAATTAAAAACAGAGCAGCAGGATTGTTGTGTCCAACAATCTCCCTCTAACCATGCTGCTCCTCAGGCACTTTGATCATACCGACCTGAGACCGAGCCTCCAAGAATCGGACGTACCCAAATGACTTAGTAAGAGTGTACACGAGTTGCTGACCGGTTTCGACGAACTCGAGGACGATCCACCCTCCCTCGACGCAGTCACAGATGAAGTGATACCTCACATCAATGTGCTTGCTGCGGTCGTGAAGGACGGGGTTCTTGCACAGGGCGATGGCGGACTTGTTGTCCCCCATTAGGGTCGGTGCTTACAGTTGCTCTCCTGAGAGCTCGCACAGCAGCCGATGGAGCCACACACCCTGACATGCAGCTGTCGTCGCAACGATGTACTCTGCCTTGTACGTCGAGAGAGCCACCACTCGCTGATTTTGGGCCTGCCAGCTGATGGGATTGTGCCCCAGGTAGAACACGACGTCGGTTGTGCTCTTTCGGTCGTCGATGTCGCCGCTCATATCACTGTCGCTGAACCTGATCAGCTTCAGTGAACCTCCACCGGTCCTGCTGTACTGGACTCCATAGCCTTGTGTCCCTGCGACGTAGCGTAGGATCCTCTTGACAGCGGCGAGGTGATCCTCCCTCGGATCTTGCATGAAACGGCTCACGAACCCCACGGTGGACGCAATGTCCAGCCGTGTGTTCACCAGGTAGCGCAGCCCACTGACGATGCTTCGGTACCAGAATACATCAACGGTCGACGCTGTGCTCCTCTTCAACAGCTTTAGCCGATCCTTCATCGGCGTCTGTGCTGCCTTGCACTCTGAGAGGCCTGCCCTCTCCAGGAGCTTCGCCGCGTAGGCGAACTGGGAGAGCTTGATGACTCCTCCCTCCTGCATCACCTTGATGCCCAAGTAGTAAGATAGCAACTCCAGGTCGCTCATCTTGAACAGAGACATCATCTGCTGCTTGAACGTCTCGATGTCCTTCTTCTTTGTGCCGGTGATGATAAGATCGTTGACGTAGACTCTGACGATCAGCGTGCTCTCTCTGGAGCATCATGTGTAGAGCGCATGCTCATTTACACACCTGGTGAAGCTAAGCTTATTTAAGCTTGCGTCCAGCTTGGTGTTCCACGCTCGCGGAGCCTGTCGGAGCTCGTACAACGCCTTCCGCAGCCAGAGCACCTTGTGCTCTTCACCCTTCTCAACGAAACCTGGTGGTTGTTCTACAAACATCTCCTCGGCTAGCTCTCCGTTGAGAAATGACTTCACGTCCATGTGATGGACCTGCCAGCCTTTCTTCGCCACCAACGCTAGCATGAGTCGGACCGACTCTATCCATGCAACTGGCGCGAACACCTCGTCGTAGTCCACTCCTTCTCGCTGCACGTACCATTTGGCAACCAGCCTCGCTTTGTGCTTCACCAGCTTCCCATTGGCATCATGCTTCACCTTGAAGACCCACTTGAGCCTGATCGATCGAGAACGGGTCGGCAGATCCACTAGCTCCCAAGTGCGGTTCTCTTCAATTGAACGCATCTCCTCTGCCATGGCCTTCTGCCAGCATGGGTCGCGTTCAGCATTTGCGAACGTGCTTGGTTCCTCGGCAGTCACCGTCAGTAGTTGCTGCGCGCTGCGTTCCACCTGAGTCCCTGTCCTCAGGTGTTGAGGGTCGATGATCAAATCATTGATCGACCGATACCTCACCGGCCCTTCGTCCTGCGCCGCATCAAAGTCGAGAGAGCGGTCGGGAGGTGGCGACACGAACCTTGGTCTCATTGTCAACCTCCCCGACCAAAAAGACCCTGAGCTTCCTGTACTCGCGGCGTCTGAGTCGCTCTGCCGACCCTCAGACCCCGACCCTCCACGCTGACCCTGGCCCTCGGGCCTCGTGTCACACTGGAGCCGACCGCCCGACCTCTGACAGCACCGATTGCCGCCGTGCCGACCGCTCGACCTTTGACCGCGTCGACCCGCAAACCTGGAGCCGCTCTGCCCAGCCGGATCTGAGTCCTCCTGACTTACTGATCCCGGGCTTCGCCGACCTCTAGTCCCGGCATCGCGTCGACCCTACCCTTAGTCGCAGCTGAGTCGAGCCGACCGTCGGAGTTAGAGTCCTCCCGACTCGATGACCTCGACCCTTGGTCGCGCCGACTCGCTGGTCGCTTCCTGCGCCGACTCCTGAAGTCCGGGCCTTGCCCCGTCGACTTTGAGTCGCGCGGTGCGGCCAATCTAGAATCGCGCTGACCCCGATCGTCCGAGCCCTCTGGCTCTGTCGACTTTGGTTCGCGCCGACCTCTGGCATCGCCGCGCTCAACTCCCCTTGAAGCTGAGCCCACCTCCTCTATCTCCGAGGAGTGCTCGAAGGAGAAGGAGCTCCGTGAGCCTGCCTCTCCTTCATCGGCACTGGTCCCCAACTAGTTCCAGTTTACCGCCTCGTCGAAGACGACATTCCGAGAGATATGCACCCTCTTCCCGTCAGGGTCATATAGGCGATACGTCTTACTCTCGGCTTCGTAGCCAAGGAACACCATCTTGGTGCTCCTATCCTTCAGCTTGCCGATGTTTGGCTTCACCGTCCTCACGTGCGCCACGCAGCCGAATGTCCCGAGGAAGGACACGTCTGGCTTCCTCCCGTGCCAAGCCTCGAAGGGGGTCTCTCGGCTACAGCTTTGGTCGACGAGCGGTTGAGGATGAACACCGCCATGCTCACCGCCTCACCCCAGAACGCCGTCGGCATATCCTTAGCCTTCAACATGCTCTTGGCTATGCCGACGATGATCTGGTTCTGCCTCTCCACGACACCATTCTGCTGCGACGAGTATGGTGCTGTGAGGTGCCGCTCCACACCCTTATTGGCGCAGTACCCACCAAACTCCACCGAGGTGAACTCTCCACCCCGGTCGATCCTCAGCACGCGTAGTTTTTGACCCGTCTCAGTCTCAACCCGCGTCTGGAACTCTACGATAGCTTTGAAAGCCTCGTCTTTGGTGGTGAGCAGTCGTAACCACATGTACTGACTGTAGTCATCCACCAGTAGAAGGAAGTAGCGTCGACCCCATGCGTCGAAGGGGTGATTGGTCCACACATGTCGCCGTGCACGAGGTCCAAAAGACCCTTGGCAAGGTATGTCGCCTTGCATGGAAACGACTGTCTCCGCTGCTTTCCGGCGAGGCAACTGTCGCACAGCTCCCCGACATGCTCGATCGTGGGAAGACCTCGCACCATATCGTGCCGACCTAGCCTTGCCAGCACATCAAAGCTGATGTGGCCAAACCGCCCATGCCACAGCCACGCATCGTCACCAAGCCTCAATGCCAGGCACACCGACTGTGTCACCTGGAGCTTAGTGGTGTAGAGACGGTTCCTCCCGCGGTTCACCTTCAGCAGCAGCAGTCGCTCTCGGTCTCTGACGCGGAGGACCCTGTCTTCGAGCAATACCTGGCACCATCGCTCGTCTAGCTGCCCGAGGCTCACAATGTTGGTCTTCAGACGTGAGATCAAGTAGACTCCGGTCAACGCGCGGTGCTCGCCATTCCGGCCCCTGAACACCACCGTGCCTTGTCCCTCAATCTTCATCACCGACCCGTCCCCGAACTTGACCGACCCTCAGATGGCGGAGTCAAGTTCTGTGAAGACCGCCTTGTTGCCTGTCATGTGGCTGCTGGCCCCTGAATCGAGGTACCAAACGTCCTCGACGGTGTCTTCCTTCCTTCCCAAGTGAACATGAGCCCGAATCTCATCCAGCTCAAGTTTTCGATGCTCTCCGTCCCCTAGAACGTCCCCGAGAGCACAAAGCCGCGACAGCAGCAAAGGCGAATCTTGCTCTCCCTCTTCCGCTAGATGGGCCTTCTCCTTCCGCTCTCGGCCCTGGCGGGCGCGCCCCAAACTCCCGCGGTCACGGCGCTTGGGCGCACAGCAATCACGTGCCCAGTGCCCTTTCTTGCCACAGTTGTGGTACTCGTCGTCGGCGCATGGGGAGGGTCTGCCACTCCTTGGCTTGCCTCTACCACGCCCGCTCCGATCGGAGGTGGACGAGCTGTCCGCCTATTCTCTGCAGCGCGCTCTTCATTCTTCCTCCGTCAGCAGCAGCCTGCTGTTGGTACTTGTCAGTTTTGTTGCCGCGGCACGGTCTTCAACCGCCTTCAACCTCTCGGTCACGTCCTCCAACGTGAGTTCCGAGAGGTCGAGCAGAGTCTCAATCGAGAGAGCAATCTGCTCGAACTTCGTCGGCACAACCTGCAGCTACTTCTCGATAACCAGCTGCTCAGCGATCTCGTCACCGAGTGCCGCTAGCTCCGTCACCAGCGAGGTGAGTCGCAGTGCGAAATCCTCCACGGACTCACCATCACAGAACCTGATGTTCTCGTACTCCTTCCGGAGCAGCTGCGCCTTCGCCTTCTTCGCTCGATTCGAGCCTACGCGCATCGATGCGAGCTTCTCTCACGCCTCCGCCACTGTCTTCGCTCTCCCCAAAATGGAGATGAGATCTGGCATCACTGCGTGGAGAATCGCCTCCAGCGCCAGCTTGTCCTTCGTGTCGTCGTCGGTCCCGGACTCAACGGCAACCCACAGGCCACGCGCCTGGAGCATCACCTTCTTCAACACCGTCCAGTCGGAGTAGTTCGTGCGTGTAAGCGTAGGGTAGGTGGTGGCGCCGCCGAACTTCCTCACAGTCTTGTGGATGACGACCGTGCGTGACCTGGAGTGGTACCTTCTGCAGCGCCGCTCTTTGCGGCCACGACGCTCAGGAGAGCGCTCAAGCGTCCGCACTGGTGAACCCACTGGAAAAGTCTCTCGTGTGCCTGCTATCGCTGTTGGTGCTCAACCTCGCTCTGATACCACTTGTTAGTCCCTCAATGATCTTGCACCTACATCACACACCAAGCCGACCTCTGGCTGACCCCTGAAACTCACTCCTGACCTCTGAGAGTTGAAGATGAACAGTGCGCAACGGAGAAGCAAAGACAAACACACGCGAACTGGCCGAGTGAATTGCCTTTCTCCTTGCTTTTTTTTACCAGAGAAAAGCCCTCGGGTTTTATACACACGCTGCAAGTGCAACAATAACTTTCTACAACTACCAACTACTCTATTGTACAGCACTGTATACTTTTTGACTTCGGCGTCCACGATCACACTGCTCACGTCGCCTGTCACATGTGGTCGTCTGCGCTGCTACAGTGGAGTCTCGTCGGGCGTCTCGTCACCTTGGAAACTGTCAAAGGAGTAAAAACGGAGCAGCAAGGTTATTGTGTCCAACATAGAGAGCATATAATTATTTTTTGCCTTCTTATATTTGACATTTTCTGACATGACATTCCATTTTTATCTTCACAAAGCCCTAGTCACATTCTTTCAGTTTCACCTCTTCATCGTCTCTTTTCATTATGACAATATAATGATTATGCTTATATGCATGATTGAATTTGTTTTGTGTGACGAAGTGCTTAATTTTTTTTCTGTTTCGATGAACTTGATATCTCTAAATTGCTAGTAGGCAAAAACACTCAGACCCCCTGAAATTTTGATCTTTGATGTCATGAATGTGGTTTCAAAAGTTTTATCGTGCAAGTGCAGGTGCTGACAAAAGAGACAGACTCCCCCGCAAAGAAACACGCTTGAAAAACTTTATTCTTTGTATAAGCACATGGACGTAAACTTCACCGACCACAGATGACTATTGAATGTCCAGTCTAACTGTTGGTGTTAATACCCTTTCCATTGGTTGACACAAATGCATGATTTTTCGACTTATTTGGTTTTAACGGTGACGACATGTTATTCCTCAAACTATTCAGACATTACTCAATAAACACATGTAGTAGTACTTGGCAAGTTTTCATGGAGTAATAATTTTGCTTGTGTGGTGTGTACGCCAATAATGTGTCCATGAGTACGTCGCCTCGATCTGATGATAAACCCTAAATATCAAGGGAAAGTACCAGCTTTGGCATTCCAGAGACTGCCTAAAATTGTGATTCAATATTTGTAACACTTCGTGTTTCCAAATATTGCGACACTTTATTCGAATTCAAAAATTTCCGAAAGATCCGAGCTCAAAGAAATTCAAACTCAGTTCCAAATTAGTCCCAAATTTAAATTTGAAATTCAAAATGCGAGCTCAAAAATTTTAATGAAATATTGTGAAACAAAAATCTCTCTGGAAAGCTCTTGCAACCAATTGAATTTTAGAAGTTTTTGGAAAATTTTAATTTGAGGTTTAAAAGCTCAAATAATTTATTTTCCTCTAAAAGCTAACATGTCTTCAAAAATTTAATAACATTTTATTTATTTTGATTTTGAACTTATACCTAAAATAATAGTTGTTCCTTTTCAAAAAGATCTACCAACGTACCAAATTTCAAAAAATTTAGAGCTCGGAAAGTCATGCTTTCGGATCAGAAACAGAAGTGTGCACTGAAAATCCAGAAATATTCAGAAAAAGAAAAAGGGGCGCGGGACCCGCCTGTCAGCCGCCATCTCTCTTTCCACCTCTTCTCCTACCGCGCGCGTCCAGCGCGCTCTCCACACGCCCGCGCCTCGCTCTCCTCTTCGCTGCATGCACGCCACGAACTGGGGACGTGCCCTCGCGCGGACACGACACTCTCTCCGTGTCTAAAGCCCTCTGCGCCCTCACTCTCTCTCTCTCTCGCCCTCGTGCGCTACACCGAGTTTCTCCGCCGAACGCCATCACCTGTGAGGAGCAGCGCCGCCGAGCGACTTTCACTCCCAAAGCTTGGACGGGAAGCTGCGCCACCCCGCCGTCTAGCTTCCCCAAGCCGCCATTCCTCCTCCTCCTCTCCGTGCGAGCGACCGAATTCTGAGTTTTTCCCAAAATCCTGTCTCCGGCACCGTCGGCCGCACCTCCTCCAATTTCGGCAACTCTGGCGAGCCTCGCCGCGTCTCCTTCGCTCTCTGGCCTTCTCCATCACCTGCAAATCCCTCCTAAGTTTTCCATCGAGCTTTCGTGGTCGGATTCGCAGGGATTTCGAGTTTTCCTCGCCGTCGGCCGCTGAACCGAGCAACCTCACTGTGGACACCCCCTCTCTGCTCCTCCTCCACGACGACAACCTCGACGCCGAGCTTCTACTCGCTTTCGTGAAGCTGTAGGAAGAAGTCGTTCTGGTTTTGGTCCACCGTGGCGCCGGCACGACGCGACTGAAGTTCCGTCCGAGCCACTCGTCGCCGTCGTGCTTCTCCGGTGAGTCCCCCACGCCGGCAACCACCCCGATGAACTCCCCTGCTGACGG
>BCLH01000374.1:0-36041 GCA_001602315.1 Zoysia pacifica
TATAGTTTACTTTGCTTCCGTTGTTAGCGTAGCTAAGTTTAGCCAGCGCGCATGCAGCCACTCGCCATGAGCTCGTCATGCGCGCATTCTTCGCGGCACGTCCCAGCGGTGTGGGATGGCACATCGTGTGCACGAACGTGCCGAGATTAGCTCTGTAATTAGGCTTTAAATTCAGCAATCTAAACCTGAAAACGCTGCCACTTTCGCAGCACCAAACCGTGTGTCCAATTGCGTTCGCGTGTGTCCACTTCCATCTCCGATCCTCCTTTCTCGCTGAGCAGTTGATCGGGTTCTGTCAATTGGCATCAGAGCCGAGGTTCGCCATCAACATGTTCGAGTCGCCGTCGGAGAAGAAGACAGCAGCTGGAGATGGCACCAGCGAGAAAAAGGTACCGCCGTCGCGCTCGCCGCCACGTCGCCGAGGCCGCTCCCACAACCGTCGCTCACGCACCCGGGACGCTGGGTCGCGCGTCATCGAGCGCATCGTGGAGCGCACGTCTGCGAACGTCACGTGGCCGATGCTCACGCGGACCAACTACTCCGAGTGGGCCATAGTCATGGAGGTGAATTTCCAGACCCTTAGGGTCTGGGACGTCGTGATCGACGCCATCGACGACGACCCCGACGAGGAGGACTACCACGCGGATTGCCAGGCGATGGCAGGGCTCCTGCGCTCGGTACCGTCCGAGCTGTGGAGCACTCTCGCACCCCGGCGCACGGTGAAGGAAGCTTGGGAGGCGGTCAAGATCCTACGGATCGGCGACGAGCGCGCGTGCGACGCCAGCGCGCAGCAGCTCCGCCGGGACTTCGGCAACCTCACCTTCAAGGAAGGGGAAACCGTCAGCGACTTCGGCATCCGCATCACCGCACTCGCCACGAATCTCCGGACTCTCGGCGACAACATCACCGAACCTGAGGTAGTCAAGAAGATGTTGCAAGTTGTACCCGAGAAGCTGAGCCAAGCCCCGGTCTCCATCGAGATGTTCAGCGACCTGAACAAGATCTCCCTCGAGGACGTGATCGGTCGCTTGCACGTGTTCGAGGAGCGTGCCAAGCCGCAGCAGGTCAAGGACGCCATGGGGCGCCTGATGCTATGCGAAGAGGACTAGGAAGCACAACGCAAAGCCCGCCGCGAGCAAGCCTCCGGGAGTAGCGCGGGTTCCAGCTCCTGTGGAAACCGCCGAGGACGTGGACGCAGGCGTGGCGGCTCCAACTCGGCACCGCGTGAAGGCCGTGACGGCCAAAGCGCGGGATCTAGGAATTCTGGTGGTGGGAAACCGCCGCCTGGAGATCGCTGCAAGAACTGCGGCAAAACTGGCCATTGGGCCAAGGATTGCCGTGGCAAGAAGAAGGCGGCTGCGCACGTCGCGCAAGCGCAAGCCGACGATGAAGAACCGACGCTCATGATGGCCAACGTGGAGTAAGCAGCGGTCAACGTCGACGCACCCGCGCCAGCCGCCCCGTCGACGACGGACGCCCCGCGCCGCGTCGAGCTGGTCGAGGCCAAGGTCTTCATCCAGATTGACGGCCAGAGCGACGACGCCGGAGGACGATGGGTCCTCGACACAGGTGCCACTAACCATATGACAGGTGTGCGGAGCGCGTTCGCCGAGCTCAATCCTGCTGTGTGTGGGACCGTGCGCTTCGACGACGGATCGGTGGTGAATATTGAAGGGCGTGGCACGGTGCTCTTCGCCTGCAAGTCCGGCGAGCACCGTGCACTCACCGGCGTCTACTACATCCCGCTTCTCACTGCCAACATCATCAGCATCGGGCAGTTAGATGACGCCGGGAGCAAGGTCGACATCGAGCACGGCGTTCTGCGCATCTTCGACCCGACCGCCGCCTCCTCGCCAAGGTCAACCGCTCACCGAACCGACTCTACTACCTCGACGTCCACATCGCTCGTCCAGTGTGCCTGGCGGCGTGCAGCAGCGAGCCAGAGTGGCTTTGGCACGCGCGCTACGGGCACCTGAACTTCAAGGCACTTTGTCGTCTGTCACGGGAGTCGATGGTCCGCGGCCTGCCTCCGATCGACCGCGTGAATCAACTCTGCGACGCCTGCCTGGTCGGGAAACAGAAGAGGGCGACGTTCCCTCAGCAAGCCCTCCACCGTGCCGATGAGCACCTGGAGCTCGTCCATGGCGACATCTGCGGTCCAATCGAGCCCACCACACCGGGGGGCAAGAGGTATTTTCTCCTGTTGATCGACGACATGAGTCGTTTTATGTGGCTCACCTTGATCGCAAGCAAAGATGAGGCGGCGGCTGCCATCAAGAAATTCAAGGCTCGTGCAGAGCTGGAGAGCGGGCGAAAATTGAAGGCACTGCGCACGGACAGAGGTGGAGAGTTCACCTCCATCGAGTTCGGCGCCTACATGGCGGATCACGGCGTCCATCGTCAACTGACGCCCCCTACTCGCCCCAGCAAAACGGGGTCATCGAGCGCCGTAACCAAACAGTGGTCGCGACGGCCCGCAGCATGATGAAGGCAAAGGGTGTTCCCGGGAGGTTCTGGGGGGAGGCCGTGCACACTGCGGTCTACCTTCTGAACCGCTCCCCCACGAAGCCGCTGGACGGGACGACACCGTACGAGGCCTGGTATGGCGAGCAGCCGTCCGTCCATCACCTGAGGACCTTCGGCTGCGTCGGTCATGTCAAGGACGTGCGGCCTCACCTCAAGAAGCTCGACGATCGCTCCACTCCGATGGTCTTGCTCGGCTATTAGCCGGGGAGCAAGGCATACCGCCTCTACGACCCAGTTGGTGACCGTGTGCACGTGTCGCGCGACGTCGTCTTCGACGAGAGTGCGAGCTGGAACTAGGAGACCATCTCGACCACCTCGACACCGGCCCAGGGCGCTGAACCCTTCAGCGTCGAGTACATGATCCTGCCTAGCAGAGGCAGGGCGCTGGAGTCCGCCACGACGCCATCTTCATCAAGCTCAGCACCTGTGTCACCGGCACCGGGCTCACCAGCGCTCACCGAGATGTCGACGCACACTCCAGACAGAGAATCCTTCACAGCTCCACCGTCCCCACAGGACGGGATCGAGTTCGCAACGCCACCGACGTTCGACGACGCACTCGACGCGGACGTGGACGACTCCGCGCCACAGCGCTACCGGCGTATTGATGACATCCTCGGCGGCGCCACGGAACCTGGGTATGCACCTCGTGAGCTTGTGTTTGATGAGCTCCATGCAGTCACAGCGGAGGAGCCCGGATCGTACAAAGAGGCCGAGCACGCACCAGAGTGGCAGCAAGCCATGCAAGAGGAGATGGACGCCATCGTCGCCAACGGGACATGGAGTCTCGCCGAGCTTCCTGCCGGTCACCGCGCAATAGGCCTCAAGTGGGTCTACAAGGTGAAGCGTGACCAGCGGGGCGCCATCGTCCGCCACAAGGCGCGCTTGGTGGCAAAGGGCTACGTCCAGCTCCCGGGGGTGGACTTCGAAGAAGTGTTCGCACCGGTGGAACGTCTCGAGTCCGTGCGCCTAATGCTCGCCATCGCCGCGCACTAGAGCTGGCCGGTCCATCATATGGACGTGAAGTCCGCGTTCCTAAACGGGGACCTCCAAGAGGAGGTGTACGTCTCCCAGCCGCCCGGCTTTGTCGACAAGAAGAGTTCCGGACACGTCCTACGCCTCCACAAGGCGTTGTACGGACTGCGTCAAGCCCCTCGCGCCTGGAACACTAAGCTGGACACGACGCTGCCCTCCTTCGGCTTCAGGCGCGGCGAGAACGAACATGGTGTGTACATGCGCGGCAAAGCCCAGAAGCGACTGATGGTCGGCATCTACGTCGATGATCTCATCATCACCGGCGGCGACGACGCGGAGCTCAAGGCGTTCAAGGAAGACATGAAGAAACGATTTCAGATGAGCGACCTGGGCTCACTGTCGTACTACCTGGGCATCGAGGTGTGCTAGGGACCGTCGAGGAACACGATATCTCAAGAGAGGTACGCCCTGAAGCTGCTGGAGAGAGTCGGCATGCTCAGCTGCAATCCAAGCTCAACGCCGATGGAGCCACACCTGAAGCTGCTCAAGGAGAGTACTGCTCCACCAGTTGATGCCACCGCCTACCGAAGCACCGTCCGAGGACTCAGGTACCTGCTGCATACACGGCCGGACATCTCGTTCAGCATCGACTATGTTAGTAGGTTCATGGAGGCACCAACTGAAGAACATCAGGCTGCTGTGAAGCATATTCTGCGCTATGTCGCGGGCACAGCAGGCCTGGGACTGCACTACCACCGTGGGAACAAGAAGACGACGCCACTGCTGCACGGCTTCAGTGACAGCGACCACGCCGGCGACATCAACGATCGCAAGAGCACCGGCGGGGTCATCTACTTCCTCGGCAATGAGCCCATCTCCTGGCAATCGTGCAAGCAGAAGGTGGTGGCCCTCTCGTCATGCGAGGTCGAGTACATCGCGGCTGCGACCGTGACATGCCAGGGCGTCTGGCTGACGCGTCTCCTCGCTGATCTGCTCGACGTCAAGGCCAGCGCACCTGTGCTACGGGTGGACAACAAGTCCGCCATCTCCCTGATCAAGAACCCAGTACACCATGACCGGACGAAGCACATCGATATCAAGTACCATTACGTCTGGGAGTGTGCTGAGCGAGGCCTAATCGAAGTCCAGTTCATCGGAACGGCGGAGCAGCTGGGTGACATTCTCACCAAGGCCCTCGGCCGACTGAAGTACGACGAGCTACGCGGCAAGATCGGCCTCACCAAAGTTATCTCCACCGGTGACAGGACTTAGGGGGGTGATTTGTTGATAAGCCTGTTGCCGGATATGGTATAGTTTACTTTGCTTCCGTTGTTAGCGTAGCTAAGTTTAGCCAGCGCGCATGCAGCCACTCGCCATGAGCTCGTCATGCGCGCATTCTTCGCGGCACGTCCCAGCGGTGTGGGATGGCACATCGTGTGCACGAACGTGCCGAGATTAGCTCTGTAATTAGGCTTTAAATTCAGCAATCTAAACCTGAAAACGCTGCCGCTTTTGCAGCACCAAACTGTGTGTCCAATTGCGTTCGCGTGTGTCCACTTCCATCTCCGATCCTCCTTTCTCGCTGAGCAGGCCGTGCTCTACGGCTCCGATGGCTCTGGTTTATTTGGAAAATCCCTGAGAAACCGTGGGTTGGAATGGAACTCTCTGTGAACAACACTGATGAAGCTCTGTTCGCAGCGGCCACCAGAGTCACCATGCGTAGGTCAGCGAGCGTCCTTCTGGAAGTGAAGTTGGGTACAGGGCTTGCTCCTTCAGCGATGTTCCCAGCTCTCTTTCTTCATAGCAAGCGAAAGAACAGGACAGTTGCAGTGGCCCTGCACAATGATACTTGGATCCAAGACATCAGTCACAACTTGACGGCAGCGCTTTGGATGAATTCATTTAGCTTTGGACTGTAATTCAGGCGGAGCACTTCAACCCGAGTGTGACAGAGCTAGATGAGATCGCCTGGACCAGGTCATCCTCTGGAGACTATTCAGCAAGGTCAGCTTATTTGATGCAATTCAATGGCAGCCTAGCATCCTTCTTCCCAGACACCGTTTGGCGGGTTTGGGCGCCACCGCGCATCAAATTCTTCTTATGGTTTTGCTCCTCCAAGATCGAGTTTGGACCGCTGATCGGCTACAGCGCAGACAATGGCCCAATGAATACTTCTGCCAGTTCTGTTACCGGAATTTGGAAACGGCGATGCACCTCTTCTCTGAATGTCCGGTCACTCAACAGCTCTGGTCTGCTGCAGCTCACTGGGTTCAAAGGGCGTGCCTTCTCCCCAAGCAATGGGACCCTACAGAAATAGGAGGTTCTTGGGCATGTCGGCTGGCTCGGCGAAGAGCTTGCACTCATTGATCATCCTTGTCTTCTGGCTGATATGGCGGGAGAGAAATGCCAGAGTGTTTGATCGGCAGTCGAAGACGGTTCAGTACCTTGTCTCTGATATGAAAGATGAAGCTACCCTCTGGTGCAAAGCGGGTGCGAGGCACCTGGCCATGGTGATCGGTTTCAACTTCAGCGAGTAGTCTTTTTTTAGGCTCGATTCTAATTTTTGCTCTTAGGATTGAGCTTTGTTGTTCTCGTCTATTAGGATGACAAAACTCTGTAATCTTCTTTTATATATATATATAGCTGGTTTTTACCGGGTTTTTTGAAAAAAAAAAAGTTGCTGTGGACGCTTTGCCGAGCAAGAACGAATAAACCGAGTGTCACACGGACGTCTCCGGCGAACTTTTCCTCGGCGGAGACGGGCATATAGATATTTCCCACTCTTCCGAGCCGGGTGTCTTATCCCCCCACCGGCTGACAGTTCTTCTCCCTGTTCTGCTGCAGCATCGCGCGCGCTTTGCACGTCGCATTCGTGATGCGGATTTGTACCGGAAACTTGCTGCAGCTGGTGGATACTATTTCCTGCTGACGCTGCAATGTTTCGATCAACGACGAGACTGATGAACATGGAGGCGATGTTCTTTGCGACTACGGCGAAGACTGTTAGCCTCGTTGAATTTCAGAACGGCTGTCAAGATCGGCCTGAGAGACTAGCAAACAGTAGATATACGCGTCGCGCTTTTCTAACCATCGCAAACCATCGCGTGCACGGTGACCTGGCATCCCAACTGCTAGTACAGTTACTCAAGAAATCAGTGTGAATGTGTCAAAGATTCTACTATCAGCATCCCAAGTTCCAAGGACCATGTCATTCAGCACATGCCTAGCTTGCTCATCGATCAGCCTGTCCCCCGATCCAGCACCAGCAGGGAAAGAAAATCAACGGATTGGTGAATGATTGGCAAAGAAGAAACCCAACCCCGTCTTCTTCGCGCGCAGGGAGCGGATCTGCCGAGTCCAGGCACGCATGCTGCATCCGTCTCCACTCTCCACCGCGTCACGCTCGCTCTCATTCGTACGTAGCTCAGTGGCAGGAACAATGCTGCGCTGTGACAAAAGGGCAGCGAGAATGTCCTTGTCCCCTCCCCTCGCGAAGAGAATGAAAACTGAAGGCCATGTGACCTCGAGTAAGTCATGGACTTTCAAGTTCATTGAACAGTTTGCATCCGTGGCCATGGCCCCCCACCTCCCTATCCGTTTCCGATTGGACGGATCCACCCTGAAACATTTTTTAAATGCAACAGTTGGCTGCACCCTTGTTATGTCACTTCAGTTTATGGTTGGTGTACTGTCGCACTGCTAATTAACACTTTGGTATTTGTTCCTGCTCTCTTTTAAAATATAAGTATTTTTTAGTTTAATCAAAGTTAAACTTTTCAACTTTAAATTATTAATAATAAAAAATTAATAATGTTTTATTATATATAGATCATGTTACTAAATTTTTATAACATCTAACTCTTTATATTAGAAATTATTTAAATTTGTAGATATAATTAATCAATATTGAGACAAAAATGTTTATATTTTGCGATGGTTATTTCAAGATGCAGATGTTCGATGGTTAGCAGGAACCGAACGTACATGTCGGTTGGCTGATTGTTAACATCCTGAACAGTCTTGAAAACTGAGCGTGATCGCTACTTGCACCGGCAGTGGCCAGAGATCGAGCTGACAGGAAAATAGGAATACTGATATGTCTTCTTTGAAACACGAGAATTTTTTTTGTTTTATGTATTTTTTTTATAAAATTAAACTAATTTGTATGAGATTTTTATGAAAATTTTACGTTTTAAAGAAGGCCTTAATACCAAGGAATAAATCCAGCAACGGCTGCAACAAACATCAAATACCAAGCACAGCAATAAATCCAAACGGTCCTCAAACAGTTGAGAGCTTCATTGACGCTCGCGCCAACTCCTACCAAAGGAGGAATCAAGAAGGCACGGTGTCGCCATCGTCACGCTTGCTCACAGGTCATCAGGCGAACGATTATTGTTGGGATTGCAACCACCAAAATATATGCAGGAGTATAATGCATGCACGCTTCATCACAGGGATGTGGTATAGCGAAACAGAATAATATCCTTCAAATCAATAATGACCCTGCTAAGTAATTCAATTTGTTTTAGTAGTAGGAGTAGTACTGCTTGACACGAAGGCGGACATGAATGCTTCATTATTATTTCACTGTTATGTCATGACATCGATTCTGACGGCTATGAGAAATTTTATAAATATATACGGAGTATTATATCTTTGTTACAGCTGTCCATGTAGTTTCATACGGATAAACTACCAGCGATACCTTGACGGATGTGTACATGTATTTTAGTCTCGGCGCCTCCATTGGAAAACTTTACAACAATAAAAGTAAAGAAGTAACCGATCGATTGAGTATTGAAAAGAACGCAGGCCAACGTGGGGGTTGCCTTGACCTGCTACCTACCGAAATCTTGCCCAGAAATTGGCGACTTGCAGTGATGTATTGGTAGGTGGCTCCAGGAAATGACTGTCGCTTGTACATTTTCTTTCTACTCCTCCATGCATCCAGCTTCAATCCAATATATTTTTTTGGTGCGAATGCTAGCTATATAATACAGTATTCCCTTTGTTTACGAGTAGGAACACTACATTTTATTTGACAAGGTACATCTTTTCATTCAACCAGATACGTATCTCTTAGCGAAGTATATACGGGTGAAATTAATATAGGTGGATGGAGGGGATAACTAAGCAACTATTGGATAGTAGCATATACCATATTACTATACAGCAACATGCACCATGATCTGTTTCCGTTGGATCTGCTCGGCAATCAAAGACCATGACCACGTTTTACAAATCCCAATAATATGATACTCCATTGGAGGTTCAAAGTACTCAATGAATATTCTCGATTAAAGAAAATCTAAGTGCAATACGATTGTGTGGAGGTCCCTTAGACCAATAGGCAACAACTTGAAGCAAGAAAAATAGAAACACGAAAATATGACTGATCAAGCCCTGCCTTTCAAAGATCAGTCTCCCTTATATTGTTTTACGTCCACTTTGCATATTTTGAACAATTCAGGATTTATATTGTAAGTCAAACCAATAGAGCAATGGTTAGCTCCGCAGCTAATCCTTCCAGATGGAAAAATAAACCTTAGTAGTTGCCTAATTTCTACGAGTAAAGTGCACATCCATGTACTACTCGTAGAATTTAGTACTCCCTCCGTCATTTTTTTAAGAACAACATGGTCTTCAAAATATAACTTTGATTTTTATTTTCTATAAAAATATTTTTAAAAGTAATATATTTATACTTTTATGAAAGTACTTTATAAGATAAATTTAATCATATAATTTTCATAATCATAAACTTTATATGTTAAAAATAATTTTTTTAAATGATTTTCTTTGTGAGCCGGAGGGAGTATTTGCCGGAATATCAATGACAAGGTATGGATCAAACAAATGACCCGACATCACACTCACAAAAAAAATGTTATGATCAAATTACACAACCCAAGAACGGTTTTGCAAATTGTGAAATAGTTGGTCTACTCTGCAATCACTTTCAATGTTGAGAAAATATTGCAACTACAGTATGAATATTGCTACTGTATTCCCTTCCACTTGTACAGAACATGTCAACAAACGAGTGGATTCATCCACTGTTCCAGGACATACCTAACAGGATCATATTTTGACGCAGAAGAATATTGGCATCGAACTAATTCTGTTGGATATGGCCGCAAAAGTGCAAATATTGCGATGACTTCTTGAATGCACTATCAAGAACTATTTTATAGCATGCATGCTATAAAGAAAATTTCACATCCTTACATAAGACAGGAACTAGCAGCAATAATGGCTCATAAAATGGGTCATCTTTTTTTAGTATGCAATAGGTCTTTGTTGAAGAGGATTGTTCTGTGAATTTACAGTTCAGTTTTTTTTTTTAAAAAAAAGGCCAGCCAGAGCAGGTTAATTCATTTATAAACAGTATACCGTTATAAAGGAGAGAGCACCTACCATCAACTGACCAAAACCATGATGGTGGGGAGCTGCCCACTTGCTGGTTCTCATCAACCCTGAGGTCCCCAAGTGGAGTCCTTGTTTAATGGAAGAACTAAACTAACCTAATTCTCATAAAGACTGTCCCCCAGCCTTACAGCTCAGGATACTAACCAACTGATTAGTGCAAACGGGATCATGGTGCCCCTGTCCTCTCCTCGCCAGGAGGATGCATCCATGTCGGCAGTTAATAAAAAGGGGGGGGGGGGGGGGGGGGATTGGCTACCTACCCACAGCTCTGCTCTGATCTCTCCGGCCATTGCATTCAACCTTGCCAAATGCCAATCAACAGTACGTCCGGTCCACAGCGCCATGTCGCTGCAGCAGTTCATTCCTGTGGCCTCACCCACCTGCTTTTGATCGAACAGAAGATGATGCCCGTCATGTGTGACTAGGTTTGGTCTGTATGTCTGGATGTGTTGACACTTTGCCTACGCGGTGCTGTCCGATGAGTCACCTCCTCGTTGTGCTGATGTGTTGGATTTTGCTCTGTAGCATGCTAATCACAGGATTAGTTTTTCCTCGTAACATCAACTGGAGTACAAAACTTGAATCAGGGATGGCTCTACATAGACATATCTGAACCAGCTATGTCGTCGTTTATCTTTGACAGTGCCTACGATGGACTAAGCCGGTTGATACTGAGATCATGAAGTCACTGTAGTAAGTGTTTTACGACTCTGATAATGAAGTGTAGATTCGGAACCCAGAGTTAACCCTCGGGTAGGCATTGGCGGTTTGCTTTCGGTGAGAAGCGATAGCGATTTGATGCTAGCTAGCGTCGACAGATAAGGAACGGTGGGGGGAGATCGATTCCTCGATTTGTTTTTACCTGCGGTAACTTAATCTGCTCAGACAATGATGCTTCGTGGAAAATAACTTGTCCTAAGAATCCGACAAAACCGCTGTCGTTTTATATATCTCAGTGTTGAGCAAATAGATGCCACGGTAATTCTATTCTACACAGTGACACGAACGTTTTAAACAAAACAATGCCATCGAGGAGACATCCTTGCGTGGGATCCTAGGTCAGGGTTGGACCTTCCTGCACGGCTTCCACACAAGAGGCTGGATCATAGCAGGCGGTGGCATTTTGAAACCCAGCGGAATTGAAGAAGAAGTCGCGCCGCACTATCGATCTCAGCATGTGTCGATCGCTCTTCCTCGACGTAGCGATCCAACTGTTAAAAGTAATGGACGATGCGCGAGGCTAAGCTACTGGAAAAACCTTATTTATCCCTCCGACGGTTTTGTCGCCGGCGGCGGCAGGGTTCCCATCGACGGCTGGTATTGTCTCCGCGGTGTTTATCTCGACGTCACAGTCCCGTTCGCCGTCAGGGGAAGAAAACCGAGCTGAGGCATCAGCAGCAGCAGCAACCGGCCGGCGGCGGACCCGCGTCACCCAATCGCTAGTTCTTTCGTCGCGGCGACCCAAACCCAACTCGCCCAACCGAGCGACGCTGCTGCCGCTGCCGAGCCGCGCGGAACCCGTCAAAACCCGCTGCTTTCTACGTGCGCAGGCCACGACACTGCTTGCCGCCTCGCCTCGCGGGGGGTGCTCCTCGGAAAGGCACTGCTGCCGCTTACCAAACAGGCCGCATAAACAAATGCTTTTTTCCGTGCGCTTTCTGTGAGCTAGCCGCTGCTGCCTCCCTTCTACGCTTCGTTACCCGTCCATTACCACCAGTGGAAAATTTCACTTTTAGCGAAGAAGATAAGAAGCAGCAAGGAAAGCATCACTCGTCACTTTTTAAATTTTAAATTACTTTTTCTCTCGTTTGTGGGTGAGTCGAACAGGAACAGTGTGTATATACCGGTAGAAAGATGCATCAGGATTAATACACCTATGACCTGTCCTCTTGTGCTGTGATAAAGCGACAGGGTCAGATTAGAAAAAGGCGCGGTCTAACTCACGAGGCGCGCTTTATCGAGACCGCTGGATTAGGCGAAGGTCACATGCGGGGTTTAGTGGTTTAGTAAACGTAGATCTGGCTCAGCTGCACGGACGCGCGAGCTTGACATCGGAGAACCATGCCACGTACTAGCAGTAGTTTCCTGGAAATGGAACTGTTTCGAGTTACAGAGGCCTAGCAGTAAAAGTCTAATTGTAGCCCATGCATGATCAGTTCTGTCGTTGACTTGGTTGCGGTAATTACGGAGAGACAAAACGGAGCAACAAGAGATATACTCACTGCTATTTCACCTACAGGCTAATCAAAGTCATCAGAAAAAGGGAAAAAGGAAAGATGGCATGCTCATTTCATTTCGAGGCTTCTGAAGTCGAGCATGGCGGTCCTGAGCCCCAGGAAGCGGCTGCACTTGCAGTCCGTGCTCTTGGGGAGCCCTAGGCTGCAGCTGAAGCAGAGGAGGCCGGCCTCCCTCTTCACCGGCTTCATGGGCTCCTCCTGCTGGCACGGCGGGCTGATGCAGAGGTCCAGGTTGAGGTCGGGGCACTTGTGCGGCTTCCCCTGGCCCCAGTCGTCGTGGCAGGCGATCGGCGCCACCTTCGGCTCGTCGCGCCGGAACACGGCGCCCTTGTCGTCCCACGCCGCCTCGAAGGATATGGTTATGTTGGACGCGCGCTCGTTGATCGGACGGTGCGTCACCGGGTCGATCCCTCGGCTCTGCAGCTTCCTCCGGATGTGCGTGTTCCAGTAGTTCTTGATCTCGTTGTCCGTCCTTCCAGGGAGCCTCCCGGCTATCAGGGACCATCTGCAACGATCGGCGAAGCCAGTAAGCATCTAGGCGTTTAATTAATATACTAATAACGATGATGTAAATGGCGTTTGTTGCCGATGAATAATGATGAGAGACGTAGTACTTGTTGCCGAGCAGGCTGTGCAGCTTGATGATGAGCTCGTCCTCGTCCTCCGTGAAGTTGCCGCGCTTGAGGTCCGGCCGGAGGTAGTTGATCCACCGCAGGCGGCAGCTCTTGCCGCAGCGGAGCAGGCCGGCGGCCTTGGGCAGCGAGCGCCAGCACCCCTCGCCGTGCGCCTTGATGTACGCGACGAGGCGGTCGTCCTCTTCCTTGGTCCAGGCGCCCTTGTTGGTGTGCGCCTTCTCGCAGCACGGCGACCTCCCCATCACGATACTACTGCACGGCCGATGATAGATGATTCCTCGATCCTTTTTGCCGCCGCCGCTTTCTTTCCTTCTCGGTGGGTCGCGCAGCAAAGCAAAGCAGAGCAGGGCAGGACAGGGGAGGGCGGTGGAGGTTGTTGCTGCCTTGCTGTGGTGTTGTTGCGATGCGAGCGAGTGGTGGGTGAAGCGCAGGACGGATTTTATAGACGCTTGACTGAGATCGGGGGAGGCCTTCTAGAGGGGCTGAGTTGGTGGGAAAAAGGGTTAGGCTGGTAGGCCTCCCTCTTCCCCAGGCCTCATGACCTCATCACTGTCACTGGCTTACCACTCCTACTACCCGTTTTGTTTTGCCAACGCAAAGCGAAAGCCGTCGCCGCAACAAGGCCACAGAGCCACGGCTAGACCGTGGAACGGAACCTCAGGTAGGTGTAAAGTGAGGTAAGCCATCGACGCGCGCGCCAACTGTGTGCGGACTCGCCATGGCTCGTGGTGCTCATGGACGGATGGATGGGTGAGTGCCTACCTCCGCTTGGCGCGCGCTGTTTTAACAGCCAAATAACTAATCGCACCTCCACCACCGCTGATGCAAACCTGTTGGTTATGGGGGTGTATTAGGTTCACCTCCCTTTTCCTGTTGCTGATGCTGATCCGCCTGGCTCCCACCCCGTGAATCGAAACACTATGCCCTGCACAGGGGGTAACTCTCAGGAATCAGAGGGGCCGGCCACTGATCTTCGAACCAGATTCAGAGAAATTTGATTTACGCCGTATGCTAATTACTCCCTCTATTTTACCTCTATTTTAAAATATCAATAGGTTAACTTCTAACATAAACTTCAATTGTTTATATTATTTTAAAAAGTATGATAACTATAATTTATTCTGTTATAATTTATTGTATCATTAGTGGTATTTAAAATGAGATTAATAATTTTACATATTTGAACAACTTTTTTAAATAAGACGAATGATCAAAGTTGATGTTAAAAATTAACGATGTCAATATTTTAAAACCGAAGTAGGGCAGAGTAGTAGTTGTATACGAGTCATTCTTCTACTTAAAAAAAGGGGGCCTGATCTCACCAGCTCTACTCATCTAAGACAGCCCTTTATTTAACAAGGCCGATGTTTTTGGTGTAACCACAAACCCACACGCTGATTGTTGCACTAAACAAACAGATCAGGGTCCAAAACAATGTAAGCATAGCTCATGGACTTTTCCTAGTTTATAATCCTGAATAAAATAAGGTGGACCAGAATTGGCATTTGGCACCTCCTAAATGAATATTATTGGCCAACCACCATATTGTTTTTTGTTTAACTTGTCTAGAATTGTTCTCTCTCCAAAATGATAGATATCACACACTTCTAGCAACCTACTATCGTGTGAGCAGCCGTTTTTATACTCTAAGATATTGGTTAGTTCATATGTTTGGTCAACCATAAATTAAAAATTCACCAAACGCATTACTCCTGCAGCTGCGTCCTTTGTCTTTCCTTAATAGGGCAGATCATGTGGATATCATATTTTTATCAGCAAATCAACATGGCAATAGTTAAACATATAAGTGATCCTTAATAAGATATAAACAAGGATTAGGGATATGCAAAATGTATGTATTTGAATTGGTCATAGATGAAAAAAAAATACAAATATTGAATTTACCAGAATGCAAAATTTTCTACCGAAATTTGATCAACTCTGAACTAGTAAAAGACTTCAGGCATCACATTGTTTTGGGCGGGAAGCAGAATGAAATTATGACTTGGACAGGTGGACTATTAATGGTTACCTGTTAAGAGGAAGTTGCATATCAACGGCAAAATCCAGACTGGCTTACATAATTTTTTTCCTACCTAATATATTCATTTTGGGATGGCTACCAAATTATGGACCAGAGTTGGTTGGGTGTAAGGAAAGGAGATATCCATACTATTAGCTTCGGTTGGGGCCAGAATGATTGGGACTCCACACTCCATTATGGTCCTCCATATGGACTGTTTAAGTTTCTGGTGTTTCTCCCTCGTTTCTTTCTAGTTGTCTTTAGTAATCATACCTCCAGCCCTAACTCTAATTTTTATTTAGTGGATAAGTAGGCAAATGACATAGGACAGGGGGTTACAGTCTAAAATTAATGAATGATCACTTCACAACAGACTGATGTTCCATTTATATTGTTCAGTTGTACAAAGATACATAAATCTATTAAAAGAGAGATATTTGGAAACAAGCATTTCAATAGTGTATAACTTACTAACTATGGAATTGTGAGCATGTTAGACACCAAACTGCTTTACTGCATAGCTAAATTAAATTAATAACTAATCTTAGTTGTTACTTCAAAATAGAATTAAGCTATTTAGCCAAAAAAATGAGCTTAGAGCCTAGTCTGTTACCAACTGATATGATACACTTCAAATACACAAACCATTTTGGCTCTACCCTAATAACAACCTTCACTAGAAAAGGGGTAAAGTCACTGAACAAAACTCATCATCATATCTTTTAAGTAGTTAAATGGTAGGCACTAGTTCTAGAATGCATGAAGTCAGGAAAGAGGGTAGGAAAATGGTTTGTAGCTAAGCTGTGGTGTCGGTTTTGTGCATTAGTTCTACCTTCCACTTCCTAGCCCCACACTTGTGGTGCAATATTCCTTGTTCAAGTTGGTATGTTTCAGGTTAGGGGAAGGGAAAGAAGGTAGGCAAGGAGGGAGGTAGGTCAATGCCGCTCTTTTGTTGCCATCTCTTCAAGGGCAAATTCGTCATCACAACAACATGGCACGAACATAAACATAATTTGTCCATAACTCCTCTGCCACAACTCCCCCTTTGTTCCCCAGCCTACATGCCCCATATAGGCCTACATAAAGCTCCAAACTGCCCACGGCATCATCCTTTTGTCCCGTAAATCATCAACCTACAGTCCTCGCGTCGCATTCTTCCATGCCATTGCCTATTGTTGGGTTAGGTGCAGTGTTGGTCTCCAAGATTTCAACCCAAATTTCGGGCCCATTTGGGACACAAGAATTTCACAATATAGGAAAAAACTTAGAAATGGTAAAAAATTCCACATTCCAAATGGGCCTCAACTGCTGACAATTTCCATTTGCTGACCATGAGTTCAATTCTTATCAAGTACAACATGCTTTCAGAATAATGTAAATACAATAATAGCAAAATGCAAGAAATGGATCTAGTGGTACAAATTTATGAATTAAAAAACCCAACCTTTATGTTTAACCAAAGAATCATCAAACTCGTGTGTTCTAGCTTCCAAAAAAAAGGAAAAAAGAAATTTCAGTCTTCATGCTGATTGTAGGCCACTTAATCTACTAGAAGATTGTCAGCAACATTGTGTTCTGACAACCAGATACTTTGACTGCTGAACAGCATCAGGTAAAATATATATCCTAGACATATGTTAATCCCGCACAGAGTTCAATCAGAAGGCAGTACACACAATATATACTGTCACTGGAATGAAGCTATGAAGACAAAGGAAAGCTCCATGAACTTAAACTAGTATAGAAACTATGAAAGTTTTACAAACCTGATTTTTTGTCCATGGACAAAAATAAAAACTTGACCTACGGTGGCTAAAACCGCCCCTGCGACATTGCATTAAGAAGAAAACTTTCTCATACATGCCGAGAAAACCCCCCGAACTAAGCCCACCCTTCACAGTGGCACCATAACACAGCACCCTCATCCTAAAATTCACTCCCATAGGGAGCCAAACACAGGATCATGGGGGTTGCTATTGAGGCTCTTAACCACTAGGCTTATTTTATCCACAAACACAAAAGAGAATTACAAAACGAAGATGTCTTTTATAAAATTGACCTTTAGTAACCTAATTTTAAGGCTTTTAAAATAAACCTCTAATTTGTTTCTCAAAAAAGCTTAACTTCTTCAACGAAGTATTCTTTTCATACTTCAGCTGTTACTATATGTATTAATTAGCAGGTTAGATGTGAACAAGAAAAAAGAGGTAATATCATTCTTAATGTGTCTCAGTTCCTTTTTCCAGTGTTTTCATCATAAAGATAGTTTTTTTTTTCGAGAAACCATCATAAAGATAATATAGAAAGCTTTCATATGTTCTTTTAATAGTCTGAATCATACAGTTTCTGCAAGAAACAAATAGTCAAAGTCCATTGTGCAACCTAATTACATATTTCATAACAAAACAAGAAACAATCATTCTTCCCAATCAAGACATTTTTATCTTATGCGGGATGTAGTTCCCTATCAAGAAGCACATATTTAAATGATCAAATATACAACTGACTATAAAGCCTAATATTCACATGAGAAAAAATTAGAAAAAAAAATTCCATAGGACTCATAATATATGCCACAATCATATAGTAAAAAATATCCTCTCATAGAATTGTGGTCAACCAATGATTTGACTACATAACAGCAAGACGGACAGGTAATGAGATGTGTTAATGAATGCATTCCTGAATAAACTCACCTAAAGTTTTGGGCTTTATAATAATCTACCTAAATCTCAAGGTTAATGAGATATGTTCGGCTACAGCTAGCCTAGAGCCTTTATAATCCGAATTTTTTGATCTTGCTTTAGGCTTCTCTAATATCCTACCCTATGAATAGGAGGTGAAAGGTGGTCATTTAAACAACTGAACCCATATCTGTCTAC
Organism: Zoysia pacifica; assembly: GCA_001602315.1. Classification (NCBI taxonomy): domain Eukaryota; kingdom Viridiplantae; phylum Streptophyta; class Magnoliopsida; order Poales; family Poaceae; genus Zoysia; species Zoysia pacifica. The sequence continues at coordinate 17,711 of BCLH01000374.1, forward strand.
CTAGGCATAAAGGTCTGCACAATAGCACTTGCGGAACATAAGAGATCAAATCAGCAACGGATATAAGTGCTGCTTTTAACATTTTTGCTGAAACTCTTGGTTAACCATCTAGAAATGCAAAGAATATGTACCTGGAAGGCTGCAACGCACATGAAAGCAGCATAGAAACTAGTACATCTCTGATAGAAGGAGGGATTTAGCTTCACTTAGACTTCAATTTGGACCACCTACTTACAATGTTGTGAACCAAATTGCCTTTGTGCCGGTGCCTCTTTTATTTTTCTTTTACTGACCATCCTTGTTCAGGTAAAGCATAGCTTCACTTGGACTTGAATTTGGATCACATATAATGCTGTGAACCAATTTGCCTCCATGTCGGTCCCTGATCATTTTTAACTGCCCGTCCTTGTTCTGACAATTCCCATATGATCTCAATACTAGAATTGTAGCATCTAAAGAGGCATTAATAAATCTGAAATATCTTCCAGATTTCAAATTTTTCCATTTGAACCATACTGGGATAACAAACCTGAGAGTCGGATATGGTATTGATATGAGTCACAAGAGAAAAAAGAAAAAAAGGAAAATTTCTAAACATAGAAGGAAAGCGATATATAAAATAGAATACAAAAAACAAAACTTCATTGTTCTCATGCTTACTCAATGATGAACTTAATTTTAGAATAAGCAGGTAACAATGTTCAATGAAGGCACAATAACAACATGCTTGCATCATGACCATTTTACAAAACTTTTACTGTTTAGTCATGAAATATCTAGATTTATTTAGCATAGATTTAGAGTTGTCAACAATTAGATGATTAAAATTGACATATAGGTGCAAGAAAACCACAATACATGCCACTTGCTCAGAACTTTGGTTCACACAGATGTGACTCTAGAGCTACCATTGTAGTATCATACAAGAGTATAGAATAGTGACATTTTTGTCTCTTGTATAGTAGGACAACAGATTATAACTCTAGTGCATTTTATCGACAAGCAAATGTCAACCAACATAATGCAGGCTTCCAAAGACAGCCACACTTCATCCGATCTGACAAGTTGGACACAAGAAATCAACCTAAGAACTACATATCTGATGAAACGAGGAATGCAAACATCAATGGGATTTTAATTTGGATCACTTACAATGCTGTGAAACGAAAGACCTCATGTCGGTGCAAAAACACTAGAGCAATGTTTCATCCGATCTGACAAGTTCGAAACATACAGAAAACCAGCCTAAGAACTACATATCTGATGAAACAAGGAATGCATACATCAATGGGATATGAATTTGGACCACTTAAAATACTATGAAATAAAAGACTTCATGTCGTTGCCTTTTCAAAAACTACGCTCATTCTCATTTTGAACAGAATGCATAAGCAATCCCCTTTGTAGTTTGGAGTCTTCGGACGGCACCAAATTCCATCTGATGGAGCATTCTTAACATGGAATTGTGCATTGTGAGTGGATCAGCGTACTGTAAGATCCTCAATCAGTTCGCCCCTCAGCTATTCAACATTTCGTCGAACACCATATGGACCACCGCCTCACCTCTCACGCAGCTACGTGGCCATGCTTGTCATGACCCTGATCACCGCTGGCTGTAGGATGTGGAATGAACTGCTTGGATAAGCTTCTACCGAGAATGCCCTTAATTACTTTTACTTTATGTGTTATTATTATAACTTCATTTGGATAAAGCTAGTATGCCAGCTCGGGTTGTACCGTAAGAATACTTAAGCTAAGGGAGAGTGGAGGGGAAAGTATGCTGAATCAAACCCCTTAAAACCTAGTTTAGAATTAACCTTAATCATGTATAAGTGGAATCTATCTCTGTAATATCAAGGTTCCTCTGTTCGGGCTATCTTCGGTGTGATCTTGTTTCCAATCCAGAACTCGGCTTGGACACAGGCGTTCCGCCGTATCCTAGCTCCTCTGTCATCCACCGTCCCAGATTTTCGTCGTTGATTGCTCGTGGATACGAGCGAGTCCTTGTGTCTGTGCTGGTTTTTCGCTTGACTCGTTCCTTGGTTCGTTGGACACAACCGGTTCTCTCAGATCCGCGTGTCTTGCTGGTTTTTCACTCGATCTGTTCTTTCCGACTCAAAACTGCCTGTGATTGTTCTCCGTTCATCACAAGTGGTATCAAATTCATCGATCCTTGGCTTTTATCATTGTCACGCAAATCATCTTCGGTTGCAAGCCAGGTGCTTGTGTAAAATCCCCAACCTTGCTTGACAACGAGGTGTTGGAGTTGAACAAAAACTGATTCAGGTTGCAGAGTTTATCTCTGTGTGAAATCTCGAGATCAGTTTCTGTTCTAGGCGGCGGTAGATCCCTTAGATGAGGCGAACTGATTAGGACTCCGGTCTGAACTGTCCTGGTTTAACTTGAGTTTCAGTTGCTCTTAATCTTCACTGATGACTCAAGGGGATAAAGCGGTGGAGGCGTTGGCGGCGGTAGAAGCACTTAAGGCTGAGGTAGTAGCTACGCAGCAATGTTTGCAGCACTTAGAGGTGACTGGAAAGGAAGTCAAATCACTAATGGGACAGATGGATAGTATTGTTTGCTCTATGTATACTATGATGCTGCAGTGGAGTTCTCCTGATGAAAAGAACAGTACTGAAAAGGGTGCTCGGCCATCATCTTCACAGTTGGTTCCTCCTCCACAGACGACTTCACAATCACAACCAGCTCCTACCTTGCTCACTGCTGAAGAATTGGCTTATCTGAAGAAGAAAGAAGCTGAAGGCAAAATTAAACTTCACAGTGACCCTTCTCAGTTTCCACCTCACATTAAGCAACAACCTTCGGGCTCAGGTACCAAAACCATGATTCACTCCTCACTGTATCCTAAGAATGCACCTTCTACTTTCACTGCCAAGGACCCTAGTAAAGTGGATACTCATGCTTCTGCACATATTGATGTTGATCAGTGGTACCATACACAACAGAACACATTTAGTTTATCCATTGCTAGGCCAAAGATGGACTTTCCCAAATTCTGTGGTGATAACCCTGATGGATGGATTTGGCAGTGTGAAAAGTATTTCCTCTTAGCAAATGTTCCATTGGATGTGTGGGTACCATTAGCTACATTATATTGTTCTGATCCTACTGAATAGTGGTGGAGAGGTCTCAGATTTTCAACCAAGCAGCTCTCTTGGTCTGATTTTTATCACCTGGTCCTCAACAGATTTGCTACTCATAGTTCATACAACACTATTGAACAGTTTTACTTACTTAAAAAGGTGTCATCTGTTAGTGATTACATTATCAGATTTGAAGAGATTATGGCTATGGTGCAAAGAGAACACCCTGAACTAGGAGAGTATTACTATGTCAAAGCATTCATTGCTGGCCTCAAAGATATCATCAAACATTACTCTATCCCTCATAGTTCATGCACATTATGTGATTGCTACTGAAAAGCAAAGGAACTTGAAAAGGCTTATTTTTGCAAGGAAATCGGTGGTGCAACCTATACCATATATTGGGAGACCATACAACAGCACCGCTCTTGTACCTGCCCTGATAACAAAGCCCACCCCAAACTTACAACTGCCACAGCAACAGCAAACACAACCTAAAAAAGATCCAAACAAATGTTGGGCTTGTGGTGAATTGTGGAATCCTCATCATAGAGCTGTTTGCAAGTTCAGGAAAGCTGTTAATGCCATGTATTTGGCAAATGAATCAGGGTCTATGCAAGAAGGAATTGTTGAAGATGATGCAGTATGAGAAGATGATGTAGGGGAACCTATGCAAGATACACTACTTATGATGTTATCAGTTCAAGCTGCTCAAGGAACCAAATCTGCTGCTACTTTTTCAGTGCTCATCCATATTGGAGGAAAACAGGCTGTTGCATTAGTTGATAGTGGCAGTACTAGTATATTCATGGACACTGATTTTGCTAGCAAATGCAACTGTAAGATTACCAATTCGATACCCCAAAAGGTAAAAGTAGCTGGAGGTGGATTCTTAGAGACAGCAACTTGTTTGCTTCAGTGCAAATATACAATACATTCTGAAAAATTCAGCAATGACTTCCAGATACTCAAGTTGAAAGGCTTTGATATAATACTAGGCTGTGACTGGATTCTGCAGCACAGTCCTTTGAGCATTGACCTTCATAAAAGAACTATATCAATCTTGAAGGATGGAATTCAATTGGTCAACTTCCCTGATCACAATATTCCTAATCCTGATGCAGTGGTCACTACCTACCAGTTACAAACAATTCCTATAAAGGATTTTCAAGGATTCTTGGTACAAATCAATTCTATCTCCACAGATAAGACTGGACCTCTGTCTGATATTCCTCCAGAAATTGCCATGATTCTTCAGAAATTTACTGATGTATTTTTAGAACCTAGTTCTTTACCTCCTATAAGGGACCATGATCATAGACTACCAATGAAACCTGACAATAAACCTCCCACTATCAGGCCTTATCGAGTACCACATGCACAAAAAGCTGAAGTAGAAAAGTTAATCACTGAATTACTTCAAGCAAACTTTATAAAACCCAGTCACAATCCATACTCTTCTCCAGCAATTCTTGTAAATAAAAAAGATAGCACTTGGAGGATTTGTATTGACTATAGATGGCTGAATGAGCAGACAGTGAAAAACAAATACCCTATCCCAGTAATTGAAGTCTTTTAGATGAACTTCATGGAGCTTCTGTTTTCACAAAGCTGGATTTGAGATCTAGTTACTATCAAATCAGAATGCATCCAAATGATATTCATAAGACAGCATTCACAACCTATTTAGGCCATTATGAGTTTGTGGTCATGTCTTTTGGTCTTACCAATGCCCCAGCAACTTTTCAGGCTCTAATGAACAAAATTTTCACTCCTTACTTGAGGAACTTTGTTCTTGTCTTCTTTGATGATATATTGATTTATAGCAGCTCTTTAGCTTCACATCAAACACATTTGAGATTCGTATTGCAGCTACTCAGAGAGAACAGTCTTGCTGTCAAAATGAGTATATGCAGTTTTGCTACTTCACAAGTTGATTACTTGGGCTATGTTATCAGTGCAGCTGGAGTTACTACAGACAAGTCTAAAATATCTGCTATTGTTGATTGGCCATTGCCCAAAAACATTACTGCACTGAGAGGATTTCTTGGTCTGTGTGGGTATTATAGACATTTTATTAAAGATTTTGGTGTCATTTGCAGACCATTACATGACTTGCTTCGAAAGGATTCATTCTTATGGACAGATAAACAGACTGTAGCTTTTAACAAGCTTAAAGCTAGTCTTGACAGAAGCACCTGTCCTGGCACTGCCAAACTTCAAACTACCATTCACATTAGAAACAGATGCTTTAGAGAATGGTATTGGAGCTATTCTTATGCAGAATGGTAGACCACTTGCTTATTTTATTCAATCATTGGGTTCTAAAGCAGCAGCTCAGTCAGTCTATCATAAGGAAGCTTTGGCAATTTTGGAAGCATTGAAGAAATGGAGACATTACTTTCTTGGGAATGAACTCATTATCAAAACAGACCAACAAAGCCTCAAATACATGATGGATCAAAGATTGAATGAGGGCATACAACATAAACTCATGCTCAAGCTATTGGAGTTCAACTACAAGATAGAATACAAGAAGGGCAAAGAAAATATAGTGGCGGATGCACTATCAAGAACAACTACAAACTGTAATGCTCTCACATTGGTTTCTCCTACTTGGATGCAAGAAGTTGAAGCTAGTTACATTGGTGATAATCACTGCCAAAGTCTTCTGACTCAGCTAGCAATCTCTCCTACTAGTCTAAGTGACTACACTTTACATGCTGGCATTCTGAGATACAAAGAAAGAATTTACATTGGTTCCAATCCTGCACTTAAAAGCAAGATACTGTCATCTTTACATTCCTCTGCAGTAGGGGGTCACTCTGGTATTGTGGTAACATATCATAGAGTCAAAAGGATCTTCTATTGGCCACGTATGAAAAAAGATGTAGAATCTTTCATTATACAATGTCCTATATGCCAGAGAGCAAAATCAGAGCATTGTCATTACCCTGGACTCTTAGAACCTCTTCCTATCCTTGAGATGGCTTGGAGCTTCATATCAATGGACTTCATTGAAGTATTGCCTACTTCTAGTGGTAAAAATGTCATACTGGTTGTGGTGGATAGACTTACTAAATATGCTCATTTCATAGCTCTATATCATCCCTACTCTGTTCAGCAAATTGCAGCCTTGTTTATCGATAATATTGTCAAGCTTCATGGATTGCCTAATGCCGTAGTCACTAACAGAGATAGAATTTTCACAAGTGACTTCTGGAAACAGTTGTTCAAAGCATTCAAGGTTGATCTTCACTTCACTTCAGTTCAGCCCACCATCCACAAACCGATGGCCAAACTGAACGTGTAAATCAATGTCTAGAAGCTTATTTGCGTTGCATGGCCTTTCAAGAACCAAACAAATGGAAAAACTGGTTACCTTAGGCAGAATGGTGGTATAACACTTGTTACCACACATCTTTGAAGTGTACTCCATTTCAAGCTCTTTATGGATATCCACCACCCTTGATCAGTGAAGTCATGATACATGGTCCTGAATCACCAGCATTGCAATTTCTGACTGAAAAACAGTCTATGATAGCTAAACTTAAAGAAAACCTCACAAAAGCGCAAGCCAGAATTAAAAATTATGCTGACAAGAATATTACAGAAAGATCTTTCTCTGAAGGTGACCTGGTTTATCTCAAGTTTCAACCTTACAGACAATCAGCTTTGGGTATAAGAAAGAATCTCAAGGTAGCAACTAAATATTATGGACCCTACAACATACTCAAGAAGATTGGTAAAGCAGCTTACAAATTGCATCTCCCTGCTTCAGCCCAGATTCATCTGGTCTTTCATGTGAGCCAACTTAAGAAACACATTGGTCCAAAAGCTGTCCCTTGTCCTTCACTGCCATTGGTCACTCCTGCTGGATACATCAAAGCAGCACCAGAATCAGTTCTGCAAACTAGAGTGGTTCCTCGTGATAATATTCTTATTCCTCAATGGCTTGTTAAATGGCTCAACCTGGCTGAAACTGATGCTTCATGGGAAGACACTTCCTTCATCCAAAGCACATTCCTCGAGTTCTATCAATCGACAATTCAGTCCTGGTTTCCAGAACATCATCCTTGAGGACAAGGATGTTCTCATCGGGGAGGGATTGTCATGACCCTGATCACCGCTGGCTGTAGGATGTGAAATGAACAGCTTGGATAAGCTTCTATCGAGAATGCCCTTAATTACTTTTACTTTATGTGTTATTATCGTAACTTCATTTGGATAAAGCTGGTATGCCAGCTCGGGTAAGGACTACTTAAGTTAAGGGAGAGTGGAGGGGAAAGTATGCTGAATCAAACCCCTTAAACCCTAGTTTAGAATTAGCTTTAATCATGTATCAGTGGAATCTATCTCAGTAATATCAAGGTTCCTCTGTTCGGGCTATCTTCGGTGTGATCTTGTTTTCAGTCCAGAACTCGGCTTGGACACAGCGGTTCCGCAGTGTCCCAGCTCCTCTGTCATCCATCGTCTCAGATTTTCGTCGTTGATTGCTCGCCTGTGATTTTGCTCGTGGATTTGAGCGAGTCCTTGTGTCTGTGCTGGTTTTTCGCTTGACTTGTTCTTTGGTTCGTTGGACAGAGCCAGTTCTCTCAGATCCGCATATCTTTGGTTTTTTCACTCGAGTTGTTCTTTCCGACCCAAAACTGCCTGTGATTGACCTCCGTTCATCACAATGCTGACCGGGAGTAAGAACACCGTCCGCCGCACCCATTACTGCTTTCTGGCAACGATTTTCCTTCTCCGTGCAGACAAGGCGCCACTGCCACGAGGAAGTGACGACGATGCGAGCTTGAGACAGCGATGTGGGCGCCGTCTAACTGATCGAATAAATAAATTGCTGGGTTACGCCTACCCGATCGATCTCTTCGTATCTGAATGGGCTGCATCATCTTGTAGGAGTATCAATAAAGTAACTAGGCCCAACACTTGCCATTTCAGTCAATGAGCCCAAGGCTACTTCCCAAGTGACTACCTCCTCCAAAGGTCGGACCCTCTCCAAAACGATTCATTTATCTCATACGGAATCCGATGCCTATCGTCTACTCCAGCCATCCCTTCGCCGTCACCTGCTCCGCTACGTTCTTGATCCACTCGACTCACAAGGGAGGAGGAGGAGTGCTGGTTGAGGGGCCATGATGCAGCCTCATGAATCGTGGAACCCAACTGGTCTGGGGCTCTGGCCCACCACGTCGGCACCCTGCTCGCCCATTATGCCGGCGCTAGCTTCCATGCTTCGGACCAACTCGTGCTCCTTCCACGCCACAAGGCAGGGTTTACAACCACTCCAATTCAGTTTTATCCGACCATCGATTTTTGATTTAAAAATTCAAAAAATACAAAAAAAATTGAAATTCAAAAACCTATCAAACCTAACGGTAAAAAAATTCGGTGGAAAATCACTCAAAACGATTTTATTTCAAATTAAAAATATTAAACTGAAAAAACCGATGGATAAGTCGGAAAAATCAAGCGGTAAACCATTAAAACTGAGCAATTTTCGCTTAAAATTTTTATTTTCGAATTTGTCTGGCAGTGGTTTTTCGGTTTTTGTAAAAACCAGCCAAACCAGTATGCTCGGTTTTCAAAAGCCAAAACTCTGCCTCAAGGTGCCCATCGACTACAAGCTGTATGTCTGTGTGAGAGAATAAGATTGGTGGAATGAATAATTGCATTGAGGCTTAGGGGCCGGTATATATAAGATTACATAATTTGGACCCTAAGTAACCTGAAGAGAGTTAGTATAGAAACTAATCTAACCTACATAATTAGATCTTTATCCAATCCTACCATAAAATACTTTATTTTTATCTAATCCTACCATATATTGTTCGTCATGATGGCAATATCCGAAAACTGGTCAAATCGGCCGATAAACTGGTCAAATCGGCTAGTAAACCGGAAAACCGGTGGAAAATCGCTTGTGCCGGTTTGATTTCAAATTAAAAACGGTAAACGGGAAAAAACCAGCCAGTTTTCACTAAAAAAATTTGATTTTCGAATTTGTCCGATTTTCACGGTTTAATGTATTAGTTTTTTCGATTTTCGCGAAAACCGACCAAACCGCTAAACCGCGGTTTTCAGCACATTTTTGAAACCTTGGTTCCCTATAGCTGGCCAATGGGCGGGGCTAGGTTGGCACGGCACTGGTCGACTCTGAAGCGGCCCCAGGACGGTTCGGCTAATTGATCAGGCCACGTTGTGCCAGCACAAAAGCGTTTCCTTAGGTTTAGGCATAGTTCGTGTGGGCTTATCTAGATGAATCGGTTCGAAACTTGAAAGAAAAAACTTCACATTTAATTTAGAGAAATTATAAAAATCAATTATATAATATTTAAAATCTTAAATTTTAAATATAAATGAGTCAAATTTCATATATTTAATGTTACATTTCAAATAAAAATACTACGAAACTACCAGGTTACACGGATCACATTGTGCCTAGTCGAGCCACCCTAAACGGGTCATGCGCAGGTCTGCGTCTAGCCTCAGGTATGACCGGTGTTGTGCTTCAGGCTACCCATCATATTAGGTGTGTTTGTGCCGAGTCAAAAATGGCCGAGCCTCATGCTGGCCCACTTTGCTAGGTATGGCATTGCCTTCTATGGCAAGCGCAGCAAGACAGCAGCGAGGTCAGAGGGCCGCAAGTTCCAGTTCACCCTGGAGCAAGAAGCCACCAAGCTCCTTGTAAGCGCGCACATTTTATGTACTTCCTTGTCGATTAAAGATTTCAACTCGTCTTTTTTTAATTTTGTAAATGCTCTAATTTCTCGGATTTTTTTGTCGATTAAAGGTTTCAATTCATCTCCTGTTCAACTCAATTACTTTTATCCAATCTTGTAGCGCAACCTGGGATGGGCGCTAATGCAGAAAGAGAACTACACAGAGGCAGAGGGGGTGTACCGTCGCGCGCTGCTCATCAGGCTGACAACAACAAGCGGTGCAACCTGGGCGTCTGCCTCATGAAGCAGGGTCGCGTGCTCGAGGCCAAGGACGTGCTAAAGCAAGTGCGGCCCCTGGGGGTCGATGGCCTGCGCGGAGCCGACTCGCACCTCAAAGCTTAGGAGCGCGTGAAGGAGATGCTGTGGGACATCGAGGCCAAGCTCGTCGGCCACGCGCTGCTCATCAGGCTGACAACAACAAGCGGTGCAACCTGGGCGTCTGCCTCATGAAGCAGGGTCGCGTGCTCGAGGCCCAGGACGTGCTAAAGCAGGTGCGGCCCGTGGGGGTCGATGGCCTGCGCGGCGCCGACTCGCACCTCAAAGCTTACGAGCGCGTGAAGGAGATGCTGTGGGATATCGAGGCCAAGCTCGTCGGCCACCCTTGCGCCGACCTGCTCGATACAAGCTGGCAGTTTGACGCGCTGTTGCTGGCTTCCTCCTCAAGCATCTGGCAGCCGCAGACCTGCATTGAACACATGCTGCCTCCCCTGGTCCCAGCTCCAGCGCCGCGCGATCACTTCGCCGACGAGAACACCGGTGTGAGCAAGAAGATATCAGCGTGGCAGGCAAACATGTTCAATGTGGACGGGCAGACGTTCTACTCTATGCGGATACCACCAATTGCAACGAAACTTCAAAACATGCTGCCTCTCATCAATAGCAACAGCAGAAGCCGGCTCCGGTGCATGACACCATGGGCAACGTGAAGAGGACACGGTCTGGCACTGCCATGGACAAGGCAGGAACCATGGACAAGACAGGAATTGTGGAGAAGGATCAGTTCACTGACATGAACAGAGGCAGGAGGAAGTCACTCTCTGAAGAGGACAGGTGGCCAGAGCTGCCTTACCGCAGTGCCTTTGATGAAACCCTTGTTGCTGCAGTTCTTGCCCCTGTGCCCTCGACGATGAACCGACAGGCACCAATAAGAATGCCTACATGAGCAAGCATCCGGCGAGCTGTTACATGAGCCCGGCGGTGAAGGAGAGGATGGCTGAGGGTTTTCCAGGACATCACACAAAACAGTCAGCACATTCTGATTCGATTCGGTTTTCTTTTGTTTCCTACTCACAACAGGCAGGTTGAGGTTGGCGACACCTGACGGAGATAGGCTTGTTCTCCTAGAGGCTCTTGCCGAGCGACTAAGTTAATTATAGATTCGACTCGATTTGATTTGGATTTTTAATTCAACTTAACACACCCAAATAACGGCTGTTTTTTTTTTTTTTGGCTCACATCCTCTTCTTACACTTCAGCAAGAATGTTGTTTCCTGCTTCTTTGCCAGAAGGCCACTTCGTAATAGAAGTGGATTGTATCTTGTTATAAATTTATTTGGTTTTAAACACTTAGTTTTTGTTTATCCACTCGCTCAAAAACTGGCTTGTTTACGTCCTTTATGCAAAAAAAACAAAAAAGTTCACAGTCACACACAGTGACAAAGCTAGTGTTGTGAAGATTTGAGCGCCACGAAGTGCACATGGTTAGATTTAGGTGGTGCATATGTGGTCAAAATCAGAGGCCCTGTTAATTTTTTCCGCGGTGACGGTGCACTCGGGATCCTTGAGGTAGGTTCGCCCCTGGTCACCCACCATGTTTACTCTTTTTCAAACTGAAGTAAACGTGCAAGGCATAAGGCACGATCTTGAAACAAAAATAGAGTTGTTCAAATGCTGGGGAAACGAAAATCTTCTGAGTTCCACACCAAATTAGAGCTGCTCAAATGGTGGGGACATCAGTATGGAGTGCATCGTCGAACTGGAAATTGCAGGAGCCTTCAAAATCTGCCCAATATCTGATGCCATGGTATAGTAGTAGTTACTCGGCCAGAAAAACTCGCAATGGATGCTTGCATTACGCAGAGTACAACGGGCTACGGCATAGGAGTAGTAGTTACTCGGCCTCCATCAGGAGTGCGTTCTTGACACGGATGGAGCAAGGCGTGCGCGGGAAGAGAAAATTCAGGAGTCTGGACGTCAGCAAGCAATGCAGCATACTGCACAGCTTGGCAGCATCGGCGATCTACAGCTACAGCCTGGAACGGAGCCAGCCTGCGACTGTAAAGGGTCACTTAATTTAATTGGTGAGATCAATTACTTTATTAAACAGAAATTTTTTATTGATTTAGCCGAAAGTCATCGGGTCAAGTGACCCCGACGCTTCAACGGTGGCTCCGCCCCTGGCTACAGCCTTACAGGTTGATCTCGAGTTCGAATCGTCTGCAGTATCGCAGGGCTACAGCCTTGTGTTTCTAATCCGATGGCTCTGATTGCATCCACATGCATAGCACTGTAGGATGTGGATCGGTTGATCTCTGCATGGGCTTTTGTATCATCGCTGAGGCCCAACCGAACAAGCAGGGTCTTTATCTAGGGGAGCGAATCGCTGGTCCGAACAAAAATCATATTGTGTGGGCCTATCATCTTTTAGAACGAACTAGCTTTCGCAGGAAGAGAGGCGAGGCGAGGCGTTGAGTTTCGTGATGGGCGTTTTATTGATGTGCGTTTTATTGATGTGAAAAAACTTCGCGGCTCACAATTACTACTCCGTCTAAAGTCGGTGGACCTTCACGTACAATCCGTGCTTTCGCGTGATAGCTCGGCGATCCATTCACGTCGTTAGTTCTGTGCTCAACAACCTGAACTGTACTGTGTCTGCACTGTAGGAGTACGCGCTACGAGCGGAGAAAATTGAACACAAGGAGTTTTGAACGACGGAACACGCTCTCCGATCCCACACCAGTCACAGAGACATGCAAATAATAGCAGCATTCATCAACCAGTGAAAAGAGCAGAGTCAAAAACAAGCCAGGCAGGCACCTACACGGCGTACACCCAGGGTTTTACAAACCGTTGATCAAATCGATTCAGTTCGGTGTAAGATTAGGTCTGATTTTTGATCAAAAATCATATTCGTAGTAAGACTAGCTAACCAGTCGATTTTGTCAGTTAGTTTGCTGATTTTTTATCAAATCCAAAACTAGATCGGAGCCGATTTTATAGTTTTTGATCAAACCGATTTAATTCGGTATAAGATTGAGTTCGGTTTTTCAACAATAAGTTCGGTTTTTGATCAAACTGAAAATCAGATCAGAATCAATTTTTAAAACCTTACGTACACCATAGCGAGCCGACGCATTGACTCTGCTCCCCAAAAATCGTCCGGCCAGATCGGCACCCGATCGCGGGCGGCCAATCATCATCATACTAACAGCAACAGGCAGCACCAGTGGAGCGGACGCATGCCGTGGCCACACCAAGGTTCACAAATCCGGTTTGACGGTTTCATCGGTTTTTGTTTTAAATTTTTTATGAATTTTGAAATTTTGATAGATTTTGAAATAAAAATATGTAAAAAAAACTAGATGAAAAATCAGAATTTTTGATAGAATACATTTTTAAAAATTCAAAAAAGTAAATATGAAAAAAATAAAAAAGTTACCTTATCTTTCTCTGCACTCCAAAACCTCTCAATCGCGTCCGTGAGTACTTCCTGCTTTCCGTCAGCGAGTTTGCGCGTTACCTCCGACGATTCGACCGCCGTCTGCCCCTTCGCCGTCGAAAACCGTCGCCCGAGCACCGCTAGCCGGCCGATATCGCCGGTAAGCCGAGCGGCTCAGTGCGAGCAGCAGTGGAGCGATAAGCTAGGCGGCTCGAGCGGCTAGCCGCTCGACTCCAGCGGAAAGCCGGGCTCCTGTGCGTAGGTGTGGCGGTGAAGCCGGGCCAGCGGCTAGCTGACTGGCTAGAGCGGTTAGCCGCTCGATATTGACGTATATCGACGGTAAGCCGCTCGATCTACGATGATTTCGCGCAGAGGAGGTAAGATAGTGACTTTGTTCATTTTTTTTCAAATATTGGTTGATTTGCTTAGTTCTATTATTTTCTTCAATGTAATATTGCGGATCAACCAGATTCGGTTTAGGAACACAGAGAGAACGTGTACCCTGGGTTCTGTTGCAAGTATTGCAACAGTGTGAAGAGAAGGGGTGGTGCCACGAGATTCAAGCAACATTTAGCACATCGAGACAGCAATATGGTGGGTTGTGCTCACGTTCCAGCCGAGGTGCGGGACTATTTTTGTCGAGAGTTTGATATGACCGTCGATCAGAGGAAGGACCGAGCTAGACAAACCCTGAGACAGCAGGATGTTGCAAGTGAGGACAATGTGAATGTAGAGGATGATGAGGACCTGCAGGCTGTCATGGCGGCTATCTAGAGGGGAGGAGGAATTTCGACAGCGACAGCGTATATATGGTGATCAGTTCGAGCAATGTGTTGGTGGTTTGTGGAGTGCAGGTGGTTCCTCAGGTGCAGATGATTCTTCTCAAGGTGCAGGTGCTTCTTCTCAAGGTGCAGGTGCTTCTTCTCAAGATAGTGGTGGGGGATTGTTTGGCATGATGAGAAGGTCAATGTCACAGAAGTCAAGTTGCAGAGAACGAGTTCAAATCAAGATAAATACTAGTCCATGAACAGCAAAGAGTAAGCTAGCAAAATTAGCAATTGAAAAGGCATGGTCCAAATTTTTTCACACAGAAGCCATCGCTGGTAAGAAGGCGGATAATCTGTACTTTATTAGCGCAATCAAAGAGACACAGAGATGGGGTACGCTATTTTCATTTTCTTCATTATGTTCATAGTACGTTTGCACATATTTATGTTACGATTCATTATGTTTACAGGTGAGAGCATTTCTAGCCCAACTGACAGAGAAATAGATAGAACATATCTTAATCAAAACAAAAAAGATATTCAAAAAGAATTTGAGAAATTCAAGCTAGAGTGGTCGACGCATAGTGTAACTATCATATACGACTCTTGGACTGGACCCACAGAAATGAGCTTGATAAATTTTATGATCTACTGTAACGGTGTCATATTTTTTCACAAGTCTTCTGATATTATAAGAAACAGCCAGTCAACAGAGTTCATATTCAAGGTACGTTTATATGTTACTTCCATTGATCATTCAATATATTTGCACCACTGTCATATTGATTAATGTTATGTTCATTTGCAGAAAATAAACAAAGTATGCATTGATATTGGTTCAGAGCATATTATCTAGATTATTACTGATAATGGTTCGAACTACAAGAAAATGTGCGAGCACCTAAGGAACAAGTACAATCATATTGTCTGGCAATCGTGTATGGCACATACAACCAACTTGATACTAAAGACCATTGGTGACTTTTCAGAATACAAAGCTGTGATACAATCTGCTCGCAGAGTTTTTCGTTGGTTATACAATCATAATCAGCTGCACTCTATGATAACGAATGCTATTGGTGGTGAGTTAGTGAGATGAAATGCAACTCGTTTTGGCACTAACTATATGTTTCTTGAAAGTATGCATCGTCGAAGGGACAAGTTCATGACATGAATAAGTTCTCAAAGTTTTAAAAAGTCGATGGTCTAACACTAATGAGAGAAGATATGTACACTCATGCCTAGCTAACATGTCATGGTGGGACACACTGAAGTATGTGGTTGATGTCGTGCAACTATTGTATGCATTCTTTCGGTTTTCTGATTAAGATAAAACCCCAAACTTAAGTGAAATTTTTATGATGTATCATCTGTTAAAAAGTAAATATCAAGCTCTTTTTCACAATGATGATGGAGAGTACGAAAGGTACATAGAGGTTATTAATCGTCGAATGCATAATATTTGTAATGACCCATTTGTGAATGCAGGTAAAATGTGTTTACCAACATAACCACTAATGTATTTTATTAAAGATTATTATGTATCTAATTATTGCTCTACGTGCAGTGGAGCGTTGAACTCAAGGGCGCACTATTCATATGGGTTCAGTGCAAATACGCTGCATGATCTTCGAGACGTATTTTCGTGTATAGCACCCACCGATATGGATATTCAAACGCTGCAGAAGACGGAAATTTAGAGAAGAAAACAAGGTGCATTTGCCACTTAGTTGGCCAGCAGGATAGCAGTAGATGCGAAAACTTCACTTGCTCAATGGTGGCACATGTTTTGTGGTGACACAAGAAATCTGCAGAAGTTTGCTTTGCGCCTAGTGTCGCAGTGCGTTTTATCTAGTGGATGCGAGCGTAATTAGAGTATATTCGCATTGGTCCACACAAAGATGCGTAACAGACTCTCTCTCATGTCAAATTGCATAAGTTGGTGTATGTCAATTAAAATCTCAGAATACGGATGCAGGATGCTGGATTCACATATAAAACATCAGAAGCTGATCCCTTTGATTGTCTTATGGAGCTATCTTTATATGATTCTTTTAATCTAATGAAAGATTAGATGGAACATAGAAGATCAAATAATGATCCTCTTCTTGATGAAGAGGACACAGAGAGTGCCACTTCTCTGCCATTTTATCTAGTGAGCACTAATGAAGCTAGTAGATAATTATATGGTTATCTCGTGCTGCAACGATGTCTGAATGGACAGAACAAAATGTGAGTGACACTCACATAAGAAACAGAAAGCACCAACGTCAAAGAAAAAAGATGGGTGCTAAAAAGAAAAGGAGTACGAGCAAAGGCAAAGATAAAGGTAAAAGAAAAGGTACGGAAGTGGGCAGTAACGACTTCACAGATTCTGAAGACGTCAGATGAAGCCCACCTTAGCAGAAGTCTAATGACAGCAGCTTCTGGACAGATTCTGGAGACGCACCAGGCGATGCGGACATGGTTACTAACTCCCAACCACTATCAACTACGTATCATTTCACAAGTAACCATATCTTCGCATCATATAAGCAATTTTAACTCTTTTCTTTTACACTTAACTTCTTTTACAGGTGAGACAGACTTCACTCATGCTACACAAGATTAAGACCATAGCGATTCACAGTCACAGAGGACCACAATGGAAAGCAGGCAGCATCAATATAGTGTTTACTACTCGAGGACAGACAATGATACCTCCTACAACCCAAGTTTTGAGTACTATAATTATCTTTTGGGTGATCATAGCTCACAACCAATGACTACATGGGTGTATCAATGGCAGAATCTCGAATTTTATCACATGTTGCGCTCACAATAGGAGACAACTTCTGTTTGAACGGGTCAAACTTGAAATGAATTTAAAGCGGAGTTGCTCGCCACTAGAGTGATTTAAATAATGTTAAGTGATGAGTGCGACAGAGTTTATTTTGATTAGAATACAATTTCAATGTAAAGTGTGAACTTTATGTATGAACTTTGTGTACGAACTTTATGTATAAACTATAGATTTTATTAATATGGATATATTATCAAATTATGTGTTTATTATTTATTGATAAAATATATATTGTGTAAATGTATTGTAAAAATTTAAGAAAAGACATGTCAAAATTTTTTAGATTTTTTCTATTTTTTCTTATTTTACAATATTTTTTCGATTTTTTATTTTATCGTTCAGTTTTTCACTTAAACCGATCGATTTATCGACTAAACCGACCGGTTTATCGCTGCAACAGTTTTGTCAGATACCGGCCGACTAGCCGTCCAAACCGATCGATTTACCGGTTTATAAACCGGTAGTTGATGATTTTTTAAAATTTAAATTTTAACTGATTTTCGGACTGATTTTGCTGCGTCTAATTTTTGCGCATACGTAGAACCTTGTCCGCGGCCCACTCGGACACGCGGAAAATCTCTCAGAATCAGAACCCCCCGCTTCAACGCCGCGCGGACCGAGGACAGCACGGCCCGCACCAACCCTGGCGCCGAGCCGCCTTTCGGCCGCGCGACCGTTGGAGCCAGGCGGATTTCCCAGGCTTCTACCTGGGGTCTGGAGCCTGACGTGGCGAGGGGTTTTCGGGGAGCCCAAGAAAGACCGCGATCGCGCACACTGCCCGGTACCTCATGCCCCGCTGTTTTTACTTTCGGGGACTTGGACTACGGCCGTGCAGGGCTGCTGCGGCTGCGGCACACCTCGTCTCACAGGCAACACGCGTACAAAGGATCTTTGGTCTCGATCGTCCATCTCTCTCCCCGCTCAGCAAAAATGGCCGCGCCAGCCAGCATAATGGTAAAAGGAGATAGAGCGACGACTCACGAGTGAAGAGACACGACTACACGAGAGGGAGGAGCACAGGACTGTGTGGCTGCGTGCTACTGCTTGGTACTGCTGCGCTCAAGCCGTCGACCAGAGCCGTGTTCCGGAGCAACGGTTACCATTTGGTCCACTCCTAGCTTGGTTTGGGAGCGTGAGTGAGAGAGCGGAACAGCGAGCGGCGATGGGCTGCTGCCAGTCGCGGCTGGAGCGCCTGGAAGCGGTGTCGCGGTGCAAGGCGCGGCGGCGGTACACCA
>BCLH01000374.1:36141-55141 GCA_001602315.1 Zoysia pacifica
ACAACCAACTCCTCCTCGATCAGCGCGTCCGCGATCTTGCCGCCTCCCCCGCCGCCTCCAATGCCGTCGAGCTGGGACTTCTGGGACCCCTTCGCGCCCTCGTCCTCCCGCTCCGCAACCGAGGATGCCGACTGGGACGCCGCCACCACGAGCGTCGTTGGCGCCCACAACACCGCGCCCGTGGTGGTCACGGCAGCCGCTGCCGTGGCCGCGCCCCCGTCCATCGTTACCGCCACCACCACATCCACCACCCCCAGCGAGATCACCGTCGTCGCGGTGCCCCGCGGCGCCACTGGCAAGAAGGACCTCGCCGAGATCGCCGCCGAGCTCGACGAGTACTTCCTCAAGGCGGCCGAAGCCGGGGCCCGTGTTACTGCGCTGCTCGAGTGCCCTATCTGCGAGCCCCCCGAGACCACCACTAGCAGCAGCTTCCCAGGCAAGCAAATTAATCATTCGATTGTTTGATTTTGCCCACATTTCACTTATTTTCGAATAATTCATTTGTTACATTCGATGGGGGTTAACTTCTTGTGCAGGGAAGGTGCTGGGTTACAGCAAGAGCTTGAAGCCTTCGGGGTGGTCCTGGGGAGGAGGCGGAGGAGGGTATGGGAAAGGTGGCAATAGCTTCTCAAGGTTTGTGAGTGGAGATGGAGGGATGGCCATGGGCAATGCTGGAGGCAGTGGGATCCTCAGCCATTCATCTACCGTGGAGAGGCTTTACGCCTGGGAGAAGAAGCTATTTCTTGAGGTCAAGGTGGGTGACTGATTTCTTTTATCTTTAATCTTTGGCAATGACAGCAGATTGAACTTATGCTTTCTAATTTAGTATTAGCATGAACTACACGGAATGATCCAAACGTATGGCATCATGATTCTTCAGATCTCAAGTACTGTGAGGGAGTGGCATGGTGCTATTGAGTTGTCCATTTTGTTGCGTTGTATTTTCTCTCTTATGCGGTGATGGGGGAAACGTAAATACTAACAAGGACTCAGTGTGGTGCCAATTGGTTGTCTGTAGAGAAGTAGTGAATACTGCTTGAATTGTCTGTTCTATTTGTCAGTGGTTTATTTCTCCTCTCTGTCAGGAGCTTCGGTTTCTTCTAAGTAGAATGATCTGTCGATCACCTTCAAGGTTTACTTTATCTTGATCTTATGAGCATGCAAATATTGAATTTTATATGTCCAACAGTATTTTCATGGTAACTATGTCGCTTTTCATAGCCCTTAATCTTATTAGTTCTGAATTCTAGTAGCTTAAGCACTTAGCCTTGGTAGAGTTAGGATTTGTATCCTCCATTGATCACATCTGGATGTAATTATGAAATTCTAGCTTCATCTACGGCTTTCAGAATAGCATATATCGGCTCCTTTTGGTAGGATTTAACTCTTCTTTTAACTTTTGCACAGAATTACGAGGGATATAAGCAGGAACATGATAAGAAGGTGGGGTTACTGAAGAAGCAGGAGGTGAAGGGTGTGGATTACTTGAAGATGGAGAAGAACAAGATGGAGATGGAGAGCCTGGAATCCAAGATGCTGGTTGCAACTCAATCAATTGAGACCACGACCACGGAGATAATCAGGCTAAGGGAATCTGAGCTATTTCCTCAACTTCTTGAGCTTGTTGCCGGGTTAGTGCAATGCTCCTCATCTACATCTGGTGGTAATATTCCTGGAGGCTTCACATGCCGACTACTTTCCACTTGTAGCTGTCGTTTTGCATACTTGAAAATCAGCTTGAATGTAAGGTTGGATGTATATGGACCATCATACGGCCTTCTGCCCATTCTTAGGTGTAAGCTAGCAACCAAGAAAACTAGTGGCCTTTGTTCTGTACCCATTGGCTCTGCTATCAGCCACAGCGTCACAAGTACTAGACATGTAAAGGTTCCTTTTTCACTGCGCAAGGCACCTTTTCCCTGTCTGAGCTTAACATTTGGAGTACTGGAGCAGTGGAGTTGATGCTAGCGATGCATTGGTGCGGGTTAGTGGATCTCGCAGGTTTGACTGCTCTGAGTGAATCTTCTGTGCAGTAATTTGGTCAGACTAGACCTATTCGAGAAATCCTCTCATCATCTTTTAGCTCTGGAATTGGTGACTTTTTGGAGTGTTTTTCACGTGTTTCAGCAGTAGTGCTGTTTGAGTGGTTGTTTATTACTGCCTGCCATTTTGGGGCTGTTTAAGGCAGTAAAAGAAGTCAAAAACAGTCGATGCTCCTAAACTATTTTATGCACATTATTACTGTTATTCGAAATAAAAGCCTGTAGGAGACAATGCTCCTCCAGATTCCTTAAAAAAAGGTATTCTTATGCGTTCTTCTTTTTGTGAATTTTCAGCTTAATGAGCATGTGGAGGGGCATGTACGAGTGTCATCAAGTTCAGACCCACATAGTGCAGCAGCTGGAGTACCTCAACAGTGCTCGGAATACTAACCCTACTTCCAATTGCCACCGGCAAGCAGCTCACCAGCTTGAAATAGAGGTTGACAGGTGGTATTCAGCCTTCTGCAGTCTGATGAAGTCCCAAAGGGATTATATCTACTCGCTAACTGGCTGGCTGCGCCTATCACTTTTTTGCCACCATGACCCTCTCAGTAAAATGCATCAGAACTCAGATATTTACAGCTTGTGTGAGGAATGGCAACTTGCCATTGATCGAATCCCTGACAAGGTTGCCTCAGAAGGGATCAAAACTCTCCTAACTGTGATCCATGCAGTTGTCGTTCAACAAGCCGAGGAACAAAAGCAAAAGAAGAGGTCAGAGACTGCATTTAAGGAATACGAGAAGGCAGAGGAGCTGAGATCCCTCGAGTCGAAGAATGGGTTATACATTGGTTCTGAAGGTTATGGAGAAATGGCACGAAAATCACCACTAGCTGATGAGCGGGCCAAGGTGGAGGCACTTCGGAGCCGAGCAGATGAGGAGAAGAGCAAGTATGAGAAGAGCATTGGGGTCACAAGAGCAATGACCCTGAATAACCTGCAGACAGGCTTCCCAAATGTTTTTCAGGCGATGACAGGCTTCGCCAGCGTCTGCATGGAGGCATTCGAGTTGGTCTACAATTTCAAGAGAAGCTCAGAACAGGTCCTTGATGCGAAGAGGCTGCTGACCTGAAGCTACTGCCTCAAGCTGGTTCTTGGCGGTTCATTGTATAAAAATGTACACAATTCTAGACTTCTAGTACAATAGTAGGATGGAAGAGTTTACTTTGTAGCCTTCTGTGGATGTTATCAGAGACAGATTCCAATGACACCGTAGTTGGTGCAGAAATACCTGGAGTTCACTAATTGCTATGCATGAACTAGAGGCATCTCTCTCTCTCTCTCTCTCTCTCTCTCTCTCTCTGTAGTGATAAGTGATCGAATTTTAGTGGGTTTAAAAATCTCGAATTTTTGAATCAGAACATTTACTGATTAGTGTCAAGAAACTATCGTGGTGCATACCATCTGATAGCTTCGGATTATGTACTGAATAATCCGGAAACAAGCTGTACCCAGTACTCAACGTGGTCGAGCCGTCGAGGCTTCCCAGTTGATTTGTCGTACCAGATTAAAATCAGTGAATTGCAACATCGCAAGGTGAACGTTCGAAGTGCAACATTTTGACAACAACTAATGCTCATTGAAGGTTTCAACAAAACAAACACATCACAACATTTGTAGCATGTTTCTAATTCTCAATCTGTCCTTGTATGGTGGAACACCATATCATTAGTCACTCCATTACAGATAAAACGCCTACATGGTTCTGATAACTTGAGTATCCAAGAAAAACAATCATAATGAGATCAGCACATGTCTAAAAACCAAATAAAATACCTACATTACATATATGTGCGAACTAAGTATAGCAACATCCATGTATCCTTCTGTACTACATTCAAGAATCATTGCTCTTTCCTGTATGTCTATGAAGTTCTCCACTGCAACTCAATTTGGATCTGATCATTTTTGGCTTCTATGAGATGGTACTTTTAAGAATCATTACTCTTTCCTGTAAGTCTATGAAGTTCTCCACTGCAACTCAATTTGGATCTGGCCATTTTTGGAGTCTATGAGATGGTACTTCTCATTAATCCGCTTGTTACTGATCACGTCTGTAAGGTTGACATCAATGTAGCCTAAAGTTTCCTGTATCACAAAAATACAGATATCAGGATTCTAGACATTTGATATTATCTCTTCAAACGATCCATCATTAAGGCTTCTGCATACTACATGAATGCAAAGGTTCCAGAAAGATCTAATGCAACATCTAATGATCTTATTAGCAAAAGTCAAAAGGTGCAGTCATATTGCTAGGTATTACTATCACCATCTTCCACCATATAGTACCATAGCTACCAAAATGCAGAATTAGATTCCTGAAGTAATTGAGGGCAAGAATGCAGTGCATACCTTGCCATGTATCAACCCTTTCTTTGGGGCCTTACTTAGGACTTCAAAATGTAGTTTATCATTTACAGGTGGCTCCTCACATACAAACTCAAATTCATCCTCCCAGCGTGGATCCCTATTTTTCTTGATAACCTAGTACAGGGGATGAAGGGGAAAAAAAGCGTGAGATATACCATGACCATTGCCTGAAGGTACATTGGAATGCACATTATGTGTACGTACCTTTGTTTTCTTCTCCTCGCCTTTAAAAATTATTTTTGCATATGGGTTTGTGTGGTGCTTTCCTTCAAGATCCTGAGCTTCATGAACAATAACATAAAGCAGCCCACCACCAGCTGGAGTACCATCCGGAGCTTTCTCTACCACGTCGTCACACTCAGTGCCTTCACGCTCCATATCTTCTTCCTTAAAAGGCTTGTAGGTAAGCTCCAGAGTAAGCAGCCCACGGGACTTATCATTTTGTACATCATTTGGATCCATGGTCTTAAGCAAGTTAACAGTAGAAACTTTAGTCTCATCTGGTGGAAGTTCTTTCAACGAGATCCTGTTCATGCCCATCTTTTCATGTTTTCCAACCTATAATATCAATAAAAAAATAACTGCATGTTGGTAATATGTAGGCAGAAAAAGTACAGTAGATTTAAAAAGGAAAACAAGCATGCCTGTTCCCAGTCGAAGACGTTAATTTCAAGTGCCTGATTTTCTGGATCTGTGACGACAAATTTGAAATCTTCATTCCACTCAGGATTAAGATTGCTGCGTTTTACAGTTGTTTTCTTCGATGGAAGCTTGTCGTCTGACATCTTAAGTTTCACATATGGGTCTGATTTACCCAGCAGATCCTTCTTTCGCAGATTTTGGGCTCTAACAACCTTCACAAGTAGAATTCCAACAGGCTTCTTTGATGCTCTGGCAATGTGAAAACCATTAGCTTTACTCATTTCACATCAAGTCCATGGTTACACTAAATAAAATAGACAAGCACGAGAAGAATTTACTTTGAGGGGTCCATAATGGCTACTTCTAGTGTTTTAGGCCACAAATACATGCTCGCAACTTGATTCTTGATGGTCGCCTGCAAATGCGAGAAAGATGACAAAATAAGCTTTAGGAAACTGAAAGGAGAGAATTAGATACCAGAAGGCACATTCATTGGTCCTGACAAAAAGATTTCAAATAAGAATAACAAGCTAAAGAATTACATATGTCAAAGCTAGATGTGAACTATTAAAAGGTTGTGACAATTAATCAGGATATATTTTAATAAAAAGAAAACATTCATGGCAGTGCAGCCTATGACAAAGTTTAGAAAACATGAAACTTCAGCACATTCAACACATTTCACAATGGAGTATGACATAAGAACCTTCACATGAGAAAAGGTTTGGAATAGGATACGAAAATACCTGAACGAATCTATAAAGACCAGGAATAGCCATCAAATCTGCGCCCAGAAGTTTCAGCCCAAAGTCAACATGTGGCTGCAAAACCAATCGTATTTAGTAAGACAGGTACATCATGATAACTCAAAAACAATAATAAAGTTACATACCTTCTCCATGAGAGAAACAAGAATTTTTGCAAAGCAAGGAAATGTAGGCACCAATGGTTTCAGAGTAATACGAGGCGATGCAAACACTTGCAGATCAACAATCTGAAATATCATGATGAGAACAAATTTCACTGCCTCAATTAAACATGTCATTAAGTGAACACCATTTTAAGATTTCAGTTTGTAACTGAAAAATTTATACCTGGATAGAAGCTTTGAACCCATAAGCTTTTACAACAACAGTAACATTTGGATTTGCAGCCCATTTAAGGGATGGTTCCATTATCAGTTCTTGCTCCTCTGTGACATAGACTTTCATCCCTGGAGGAAAAGCATGGATAGTCAAATCTCATGTAAAAATAGTGCATGAAGACAATTCGCTCGCATCTGTGTCAATATCAACAACAAATGGAAAAAAAATTTGATGTACAGACCATACACTTCTACATAGCTAAGCAGAAGACATCCCAGCAGTGATGCATCACTGGTGAATGCTTATCTGGGATAAAGATATAGCCATGTCTCTATATTCGGTATCAGTGGGCAGCCCTGTGCATGTAGCTCACGCTTGCACAGGGTCTAGGGAAGGGTCCAACCATTTTGGGTTTTTTATACGCAGCCTTTCCCTGTATTTCTGCAAGAGGTTGTTTCCTGAACTTGAACCTGTGATTTTGTGGTCGCAAAGCAATAGCCTTACCGCTGCACCAGGGCTCTCCTTCTCTCTACATACTTTATCAATAATGATACAAAATTTTGAACCACCACATCTACTGATACGAGTTAAGTTGCAAAATATTTTGCATCCAGTAAATATTCTAGATCGAAATAAGGATTAGAATAATAAAACAAATACATATACATGTATGCTCTATGCAAAGAAATCCCAAGAATGCGGTACAACTCACCGTGAAAGGTGGGTGGTAAGCTACCCAAAGTAAGTGATTCAAACTCAACGGAGTCTATCTTATACTTTTCAGTATTCTCAGAAATGATTGGTTTTGCGATATCCTGGGCAGTTCTGCAGATAGCCTACAGGATAAAAATCAGGTACCACAAATTCAGTATCAACAAGAGAGAATCATATCATACTTGAGAACAATAAAATAGAGTACCTTGTCAAGAAAAGGCCACATCAACTCTACAAACCTGTTCAGCCAATCAATCTAGAGAAGAGGAGGAAGGTGAGGGGCCGAAAGAACAATTAAGATCAATGTAGCTTCTTGGTAACTCACTGAAGTAGCATACTCTATCATGGTCGGGATTCTTGACCCACATAGGAATTTCAGGAAAGATGGCCTCCATAGATTTCGAATCATATTCCACAAGAGGGCGAACTTTGACATCCTGAAAGGCAAATAGGGAGAAAATTATTTGATCTCCATCACCCCAAATATTATTGATCTTGGAACAAAATGGCGGCACATCCATTACAAGATAGGAAGGAGAAAGAACAGATGTTGTGTTGAGTAAATAGCAAATTAAATCATTTTGTTTAAGGAATGAAAATCAACTCCTGGCAAGTATTAGCAGGGGCTCAAGTACTCCCCCCCATGGTATGTGTACTCGTTTTTTCACCATATATTTTGGTGTAAAATTTCAATTTAGCACCCTCAATACAAATATATTACTAGTTGGCCCCCTCATTCTCATTTTCTGGCTCCGCCGTAGAGTATTACTCGTTGCATACTGCCAAATAATGAGATAAGTGTAAAACTGCATCAGATGAAATAAAGAGACACTATATTAGATACTCCCCAAAGGGCTACATGATCTTGAGGACAGAGGATTTGGCAAACATTGGATCATGCAATTTCACTAGGCCTGCATTCTTTATGAAACGGCTCTTTCTGGGTGGATGAAACATGTGCTGTTACCAAGCAATGCATTAGTCTGGGAGACAAACATCATAGTGCTACCCTCCAAGAGTGCTACTTTAGTACAACTGGCATGAAGTGTGCATTGCCTACGGACCTATAGAGTTTTAACAAGATGGCATATATCACAAGAGAAGATAGCCACAAAAGAACATAATATGCTCAGCTCATAGCTTATGTCCACAACACTAATCTGAAGGATCTGAATTACAACAGGATATATACAAAAGAAAAGGTTAATTGTTTGCAGTCTCCTTTAATCACAAAAAAAAAAATGAACTGTAATAGGACAGTAATGAAATTGAACGTGTTTCAGAATTGCTTGTATTCCCTGACATGATGTGCATCACATTTAGATGAGAACTGTAAACCATATTTTGGAGTATAAAAGCAGGCATAGGGTAATTGTTCCACATTGTTCACTTAAATTATTTTGAGATATATTGGCAAAACAGGTAACCATAATTCATCTACAGATTATATTGCAGCATTAAATTGTATGCAGTAAGAAAGATGGAAGAACATAAGAAAACCCCCTACCTTGACATCAGTTGGCTGGACGTAGATGAAGATGAAGTACCCAATAACAATACCAGCTGAGAATCCAAAGCCAAACCCAGAGAAACCAAGCACTGTGCTAACTATTCCCATCTTGGATTCCTTCTAAAACCTTCAGACAAAATACCAACTTTCAAACCAAAGTTGTCAAACAATAGATAATCAACTAAAATTTGCACTCAAAATAAAATAATAAGCCAAAAACACTGAAAATTTGTCGAGGGGGCAATAAGAGTGATCTGACCTAACATCCGGTAGTGGACCAGCAGCAAAAAAAAAAAACCAAATTATAAACTGGAGAGACTGATGAAAGTAATGCTTTAACCGACGCATAACAAAAGAATAGCACTTGAAAATGGTTAATAACTTAATGAAGGTGATAGGCAGGTAGCTGAATCAAGCTTGGTGCAAAACTTCCGAGTTGATCACACGCGCTTCAGAAGAACAACACGTCATTAAAGAACTAACTGAGGAGACTAAAGATGGATACAGGTAATGGAGGAAAAGAACATTGAGGGTGGCATTCTGGATCCTTATTAGTTGTTCTTGCTTGACAGTGGGGTTGGTGCTTTAATATTTGCTTTTGAGGAAGGTTTCAGATTGGATCAAATCAGGAGTGGTGGTCTGGTGGAGTCTAAAGATATAAACAAAGGGGTGGTTATTATAATTCAGAGGAAAATCAATAAAATCGAAAGGAGTACCTTTAGGATTGCACGAAATAACGTGTATAAAATTAAATTGAACGGGGCCAGAAACTTGAATCAGATTATAGCAATCTCACGCGGGTGGATTCAAAATGATAGGTTTTATAAATACACCACAAGGCGCTTACTCCATACTTCTGAACTAAAAATAGTTTAGGTGGTGTTTGGATATATGGAAATAATAGGTGGGATAGGGAGTGGAAAATAAAGTGGAAGATCTGATTATTTCTCCATCTCATTAAATCCTAACTATCCATTTATTTCCCAATTCCTCCGACCTCTTATTTCCCGCTGTCCAAACATCACCTCGAAGGGACAAAACAGCAGTTGTACATACATTTTATCATGCTTCTCCTGGCTAAATATGTTCGGTCGCTGCGCATCAATGCAAGACAGTAAAACTTCTAACCGCATAGAAATGCACCACTAACCACAGCCTGTACGGCGCGTCTGAAAATTCATACAAAGATCGCCAGAAAATGCGCTGCTGCAAACGCCTCCTGGATCATACTCCCTACGCCAGGGGATCGATATTGAAAAATCCATATAGCCGCAACACCGAGACGAGCAAACCGCGAAAAAGGAATCCAAAAGCATCGATCCTATTCCTACGGTCCCGTAAGTCCAAACGACGGCAAACTTCGGAATCGCCCTGACGCCAACGCGGACCCGGCCACCCAGGATGTAGGAGCTGAGGGAGGCGAACCTGAGACGGGGCGGCGTGCTCGCGATCCTGGCTAATCTCTCGACGTCTCAGGAGGCGACGGAGAGTCCGGTGCCGGCGGGGCGGAGGTGTCGAACGGGTTTGTGTTGGGCGCGGCGCGGAGGAGAGGCGACGAGGGCTCGGCGCGTGGCGGCTCACGCACGCACGCGGCGGCCGCGATCCAATGTTTGTGGGGTTAACAACAATTCTTGCGGGAGCAAGTGCCAAATTAAGTTAGTATCACTAATAATCAAGCGCCTGTGTGCGCGTGACAGGGAGGGAATTCTTCCAGTCCATTCCGCTGCGGTACAGGGGAGCCGCTTCTTGGCCGAGCTGACGTGTGGACCGGATGCTGAAACAAAACCTTGGAAATTGGACGACAGGTTCACTTTGACCTGACCTGATGTGACCAAGGCCACGACGATTTTAATTTTTACTGTTTATACTTTAAATAATTATAGCTATTTATATTTTTTATAGATATATCTCAAAAAAATTTAGAAAAAACGATCAAACAGTTTGTTAAATTGATAAATATTTAGAAACGGAGGTGAACTGGCAAGTGACAACGCACGGGCGGTCGGGTCGATTCGCGGTTTGAGGCCACGGACCACGTGGAGGATCCACGAGAATAGCGATCCCCTCGACCACTTGCATGTTGCCGGGTGTCTGGGTGAGTTGTTTCATCGGGGCGGGCCGCTCGTCAGCTCGTCGGATTGAATCGTCCAGTGTGGGCAAGTGTATGACTGGATCAATGGATTGGCTTCTTCGAAGAAGAACGACGTGGGTAGGATTCGAGGTGTGTGGGCGAAGCATGGCACGAGGATATGCACGTTGGTGCATGCACTGTGACTGGCAAAGGTGCGATGGGCTATTTTGTTGTACTACAGCTCAATTTTAGCCCACTAAGTTCACGTAGAGTATTAGTCGTTAGATCGAGCCCATCATGAGCGATACTGAAACTAATCCGTTTCTTTAAGTGCAACCGCTGCTTTCCTTACGATCTGTTACTACACTATTTGGGTCCAGATCGGCAAGCAAAGCTAACTTCATTTTCCTTCTTTGCATCGGATCCACGTATTTTTGTCGTTGGACTTTTTCGTCATTTGATAGAGCCAGGACTTCAGTTTACTCTAGCTGGTTTTAGATTTGCACTTTTCAGCTTTGTTCATCTAGCTAGGCTCTTCCTGTCGGATCAGCTATCCTCATCCTCCGTTCAGGTCCAACGACTCCTTTCTGGATCGTGATCTCGTGAGATCTGCCGTTCAGTAGTGCCAAACGAGAAACAGTTCGATTTGGAAGTGGGAACTATGGAGAGAGTGCTCTGATATCCTCGAAGAAGACACCGTCGTCGTTCCCACTTCCCACGGCCGCCATCGGCACAACAGCCTCCGCTCCTAGCCCTGCCAGCGGCAGCGCAGGCGCCCTCACCGCAGCAGCCCTCATTCTAGCCGCCGAGCCCGGCCGCGTACCAAGAAGCCGCGCTCAGGGTTTAAGACACTCGTAGTGTAGGAGTTTTTTAAATTGTTAAAAATTGGGTCAATTTGAGATGTTAATTGTATATTTAATTTTGTTTTTTAGAATTTGTGCATTTGATCTTAATTTTTCAAAATAAACCTGAAGTTGACCCTGCTCCGCTATATTCACTAGCACCAATGCTCGTGCTACCACTACGGTTAAAAAAAATATTAAATTAAGAGAATAATATATTAAAATTAAAATTATAAGTTTTTCATTATTCATCACTATAATAAAAAGTTAAAAATTATATGTTTCATATTTAGAACTTGATGCACTTTAAAAAATTTTGAACAAATATAGGTATATTTTCTTACACTCATTGTCTTAGTACTTCAATAAGTATAGCAAAAATTTAAGTCTGAGTATATTTCTATTCTGTACATGTATCAATATGCATCATGATCAGATCAACATGCCTATCTTTATATATTAAAGCGCAAGCGTTCTCTCAACTCTCGTTACGCCACGGTACCTTAAAAAATATTAACCGTCAGATTAAAATCTAATAATGAATATTAGAAAGGAGAAAAAAAAATCTTTTCCCTGATCAATGTAGAAGCGTGCTTCTACTCGGTAGGAACATGCATGAACAGCCGTACCATCGCCCTGGCTTTTTCAGGTTTAACATAAATTTTGACTATAATGATATTTAATTTTTTATAAATTTTATATATTATAATTTATTTTATCATTAAAGTTATTTGAATCACAACTTAAAATTTTACATATTTGAATTAATTTTTTAAATAAGTTGAATAGTCAAAGATGATATTAAAAATTAACGGTAAAAATAATTTAGAAATAGAGAGAGTATGTGATAGTATGTATGGACAATGACATAGATATAAGAAATTAACTGTAACTGTTTTGTTAAATTAAATTTAATTTTGCTATAGATTTTAATAGAACTATTTTAAAAGATATAAGAAAAGTTTTTATAAATTTATTCTATTTATATGACTTGTAAGTATATGTTACAATTAAAGATATTTATATGTAATAAAAATATATATTTAAATAACTTAAATTATTTTATCTTCTAAAAAGCTCTTTGATTACTATGAGAACTAAGATTCAATTTTTTTTCCCGCTTACAACTCCGGTCTAAAAAAAATATTATCTTTGAATGCAATGTTTTAATCAAACATTACTAATATAAATTAAAAATAATTTTAAATTTATTAAGTTACAAAATTAGAATAATTTTTTTAAAAAATATTTTCTTAAAATGTACCGATGCTACTTTTTATTAAATATTTTATAGATAACAAGGGTCACACTTATGCTTTGAATAACATGTCGACAACTTTTTTTTGAAACCGACGAATATATTTATGAAACTTTGTCATTGTGACTATACTTCTATTTGTTAAATAATAAATTTAAAATATATTACTTCAATTAGAGGTGCATAACAAAAACATATACGAAAAACACGGCAATTGCCGCGTAGATTTTCTAGTTTTAATATTATAGTCTTGATATCCATACTAACACTACAGTATAAAAAATATTAAATTAAAAAAATAATATATTAAAATTAAATTTTATTTTTCCTTATAAATTAGCAGATGGATGGCATCGGCGGAAAATAATTTGTCGGACAATTTAAAATAAATTGGTGTTATTTTTCAACAACTTTTTTTATCCCATGTATTCATCCCAGCTAATTGTATTTTGTTACTCGCTCCATCTATTTTTCACCAGCATCTAAACATCTTACATAGAGATCAATAATTAAAATAATGCTCCTATCGGCTCTCTCTGCAGTGGCAACGTTGTATTCCAACAACTTCCCATTGCAGGGCCACTTTCGTAGGACGAGTAACAGAATGAGGACCATGTTGCCATCGCCGGCATATTTTCCAACAACTTACTTTAAAATTCATATATTTATTTTGTATAATTGCATTTTGTTAATTACTAACAATGGTTCTTGCGAACCTAAGATTTGGAAGATTCGGAGGAGCTTGTCTGTTAGATTTGTAAGAGGTGTCTGTAAAGAGATTTCTTTTCGTCAGATTTGTAAAAAAAAAACAACTCTGAGTGCATTTTTTATGTGTACATAACTCTGATCTATCTTTGTTGAAGATATTTTACTGTGTGTACATAAAAAAGAAAAATTGTTCTTTTTAAAGAGTAGAGATTTGACGGTGTTAAGTTCGGTGTAAAAAAACCAATTTACACTTACAGTATTGACTCTACTTTTTGTCTATTTTACACGATTGACCTTGTTTTTTATAAAAAAGGCCAAATACACAAACTTTAAAAAATAGGGTCAAATATACAATTAATTTATTTACTTGGTCAATAGCACAATTGTCTCTTAAAAATTGATCAACTTACCAGTAAAAACGGCTAGCTTACTCTTTTACTACAGTAGCAAGTTCAGTTTTTAGCGAAAATTGATTGTTGAATAAAATTAAATCGAATCGATTTCATCAAAAATCGAAAAAAACAGTCACTTTTCAATTGTTTTTCGAATCCTGCTACGCTGCCACCGGCACCGAACACCAAGATGGAACCCTCGACACCAATCATTGCCACGGCGTTGTCCAAGAAGTGGGTGGCACTGCCAGCAATAGAGGGAGGGGTGGAGCGGTCGGGGACGAGCTCATTGTACTCAGTGTCACCGCCGCCAAGCTGCGTGCCGATGCTGAATTTTAGGGGATTAGGGACCTAGAACGTTAACTATAACTATATGTACCTGAATTTACTGCCGGATAAAAAATCGTCTAAATTCAGTGCATCTAGGTAACAGTAGGATCTCTAATGCCATCTTATGTGCTTGTTGGTACTATTTATATGAGCTACTCATATGTAATTGTTGTTGTAATGTGAGAGAGATAGAGTTGAGATGTATTAAAAAGAGAAAAAAAGGTTTCAAAAAATGAAAATAATTTATAATTTAGAAAAAATTGAGAAGTATAGAATGAGTTATAATTTGAGACGAAAAGAGTAACTACTACTCATATGTAATGTATTTTTTGGCTGGTCTATTTGGCAACTTTTTTTTTTTATGAATACACACTGACTGACATGCCTGATCGCCTGGATGCTCCTTTTTAGCCCGTTTGAGAGTTTTTAAACTGGTTTTCTTTAATCTTGAGTCAAAGAAGAAAAATGAACTATAAACCAGCGAAGCCGTGAAAACTAGCTTACGTCGGAACCCTCCCAATCAGCCCCTAAACCAAAGGCCAAACATGTTGGCAGGCTATTTCCAATTACAACAACGATTGCTTGCTGGATTTACCAGTTAATAGCATCTCCAATAGCCCTCAAAAAAATCATCCCAAAAGTGTTTTTGGGGCCCTTCAAAAAAATTTTATAGCTTATTGTAATCACCTTCTCCAATAGGTCCATTAAATATACCCCAATGTAAGTCAAATTTGGGCCAAATTAGTAACCAATCGCACAATTAGTTACATGTGTGAAATGGAATTGGGAATCTTAGAAAATTCCTCAAATCCACCTCCAGATAGAGGGATTTCTAAGGATTTTGGGGAAACTGTTTGAGGAGGTTTTTTATACTATTTCATCATAATGAGGGCTCTTGGAAATGCTCTAAGAGTGGCAAATCTTCAATTTATTTTTGTTTTATTAATTACTTCAAAATTTTGTTGCGGCAGAAACCAAGAGGAACGATCTGATAACATCTCAAGATTGCACAGAAATGCGAGAAAAGCGGCAAGGTGCAATGCAACTTGGATGCAACATCAAATATTAGCTTATACTTTGAAATTTTATAAAAATCAGTTCAATATTACAAGTTCAATATTACAGGAAAACATAGGATTATTGATACGTTGATCAAACTTGATCAAAATATGGTTCCCTAAAACCACAATTATTTCTGCCAAAAGAACGTCAATGAGATTCGATAATACTATATATAATGCACTCTCTTATCCGAAGCCATACACAACCTATAATTAGACAGAAGCAAAACCTTAAAGTATCAGCTGTCACAGAATGCATGAAGGGTTTCATCAAGCACTTTCCTGTCGTAATCTCCGGTGAAAACACAGCTCCCCAGAGGTCCTTTCAGGAGGATGAGCCTCAGCAATCCATCAGCAACCTTCTTGTCCACCTGATGTGTCATACAGGATTCAGTATGATATTTATCTAAATATGTAGTGCAATCTAATTAAAGTGTGACATACCAAAACAACAATTTGCGAGTGCTACAAGAACAATATTACTTCATGCAATGCAGGAAGCTGAACTGGTGTTAAATCAAAATCACATGCAGTATCAAATTACTTACAGCCATGATGTTTTGGAACTTCTCCACAGTCATAGTCTCTGGAGGTGCAATGGGAAGCTTGGCTTTCTTTAGTATTTCAACAACCCTCTTTTTGATTGACTCATCTATCCACCCTAGGCGGTGAGACATATCAGCTGCCATAACCTAGAGTATACCCAAGAACAGAAGCAAAAGGTAAGCAAGCAGGATTAAAAATCATAATGAGGCTGTATAGAATATTAAGCCAAACTTACTGTCCCAGCAGCAACAGCCTCCCCATGGAGCCATGCTCCATATCCGGTCCCCGTTTCAATAGCCTGGCATTTAAATGAATCCATCAGTAAATAATAGTTATTTGACAAGAACATAAGATTCCTACGAAGATCGAATAAGGTAATAAATGCTATTGCAAAGGTATTTTGATAGTGATACCTGAAACTTAATCATATAAGATAACTTACATAAAGATAAAGATAACACTTACATGACCGAATGTATGACCCAAGTTTAGTGTCGCTCGAAGACCACTTTCCTTCTCATCTTGTGCAACCACTTCAGCTTTGTTTTCGCATGATCTCTTAATGGCATAGGCTAAAGTGCTTGGTTCTCTGTAAAAATACATTTTAAACTAGATGTTAACAGCAGCATGAGCAGAATGACAATTAAGTAGCCATTCTATATCAATTATCATAAGAGCTAAACTAGTATCTGCAGTCATTCTTCCCAATTACAGTTCACAAAACAATTTTCAGCTACATAATGGAATGACAACTATAGTTATATGCTTGCTTGTTCTGAAATTCAAGTAAAAAAGCAAACCAGAACTAAAAATTGTCATGTAAAGCAGTGAAATGTTTCAAAATGGCAGGGTTAGACAATAGTTTATTACTCTATTCAGCCATAGTAAATAAGATGACAAGATCTCAGACAATGATTTCACAAAGGAACATGCCAATGATTGGATAATGCTCTTTCATTTGCTCACCCTCACTCCAATTATCAATTAACAATTTCATAAGATGCAAAGAAAAAATGGTCATGATAGCAAATATGCTACAAAATTGTTAAAAGGGCAGCCCGGTGCATGTAGCTCCCGCCCACGCACAGTCCAAGGAAGGGTCCAACCACTTTGGGTCTTTTGTACAAAGTCTTTCCCTGCATTTCTGCAAGATATTGTTTCCAGGACTCGAACCTGTTACTCTAAATATTTGATAATTCGAAGTGAGAAAAGAAGATAGGCATTGGTAGTTGCTGATAGTAGAAATCCCCAGACAACTAAACATATAAATGGACCTATGATTACAATTTCCGTCTGCCTGGTGAGTCATCTGTCTACAACAACCAAACTGATGTCTGTTTTTACAGGTTTCAAATTAAAAAATGGTAAAATAACATTACTCCAAATATCAATTATAGAAAAAAAATGGGTACCTTGCTAACAAAGCTGACATATTCTTCTCTTGCCATTCAAAGAAGGGGGCATCTCTTATGAGCCCATATTTTACAACCTCAGCTATGCCTGAAGCCAGCTCCCTTTCAGGTAAAGTATTCAGTGTGTCTGTGTCTATTAGTACACATTGTGGCTGGTAAAATGCCCCGATCATGTTCTTCCCAAGTGGATGATTAATCCCAGTCTTTCCTCCAACAGATGAATCCACCTGAAGCATGTTACCCAGCCATTAGCACCAAATGACATATTGACATACACCCAAGCTTTAGTTGAATTTAAGACCAAGTTTAAAACCTGGGCCATCAGCGTAGTGGGTATCTGTATGAAATTGACTCCACGGAGGAATGCAGCAGCTGCAAACCCACACATGTCCCCAATGACACCACCGCCAAGAGCAACAAATGTGCAACGGCGATCCAGCCGGGACTCGACTGCCTTATCAAACACCTTCTCCAATGTGTCCTGCCCATCACAACTAGATAATTATATCCGATTAACCGAACACAAGTAATAATATTCTACAATGATGGATCCAGCACACACCATGTCTTTGTACTTCTCACCGTCAGGCAGGATCACGCTGTCCACAAACACGTTCGGGTTGTTGTGGGTGAGTGCCCATGTTACCTTCTCCAAGTACAGGGGCGCGACAGTCGTGTTGGTCACCACCAGAACCCTCCTCCCGTGAACATGCCTGACAAAACAGAAATCATGGTCACAAAGTGAACACACCAATTTGACAATCGAGCAAAACTAGTAGATTCTGACTACCTCTGCAGCAGGTCCGGCTCGTCGAGGAGGCCGGGGCCGATGTAGATCGGGTAGCTGCGGTCGCCGAGGTTGACGTCGACCACCGTAGAGACCTTGGACTCGGTCGGCGGCTGCATCGTCGGAGCAGCGCCGGCAACGAGCTGGCTCCGGAGTGGCCTCCCCGAAGAAGCGCGGAGGGGAGGGCACGAGGGACGCAAAGGCGACGGGACGGAGGCGGCGACCGGAGCGGCGCGGGGGAGACGGGGAGAAAAAGCCCTGCAAGAGGATGAAGAAGCGGGGGCGAGAAGAGATGATGCAGAAGCCGCCATCGGATTGGAGGCTTGGGCAGCAGCGGCAGAGGGTGGTGGTATGCGGGAGCTGTGTTCTTCGGGGTCCGATGCTGAGGGGATTTGAGGCGGGTGGAGCGCGGTTGGTGAGTGGGAGTACGAGAGGGAGGCTCGATCTGGGCGTTTGGATTGATCGAGTAGACGGCTGTGATGTGTCGCGGTTGGTAGGGAGTTGTCCATGAGCTCCATGGGGAAGATGAATCGACGTGTTCGCAACGATCGGCGAAGGTGCCGGCGGTAGGATGGCGGCGGAGTTTACGGATTTGTTTGTTGCCCGACTGAGTCCGACTAGGTTTAAAAAAAAATTCTTATTACCATACAAAACATATATTTTAAAATTTTTATTTTCCTTATTAATTATCAATATTAATTTTCTTTTCTTATTCGTCACTTTCCCATTTTAGTAGTCATTGTTGACTTTTAAGGATTATAAATTTTTACAATGAACAATTCCCAATTTCAAATCTATTCAGAATCAAAATTTAAAATTTGATTTGAACTATTTTATTTACTTTAAATCTCATAGATCATAATGTAAATTTATAAGAGAAGATTAATTTCACCAAAGTGGGGTAAAATGATTAATGGGAAACATAGTGTAAAAGGATATAAGGGTACACATGTCTTTTTAAGACCAAATGCATGAAAGTGATGAATAAGAAAAAAAAATAAAAATTAGTGCTTGATAAGAAATTAAAAATTTTAAGTGGCTAATACTCTCTCTGTCCCAAATTATAAGGCATTCTAGTCGATCTCTATTTTTTCTAAATTATAAATCATTTTCGCTTCACAATACACCTTTATTTTTTCTCAATACTTCTCCGCTCTATCTTTTTCCACCTCGTTTTTCATATATCTCGCTTTTTCCACTCTCTTTAATCTTCATGTCCAAACCTAA